>RJWM01036371.1:0-18204 GCA_004363535.1 Dasyprocta punctata
CTATTGTTTTTAAATAAGCAGTTTGCATTAAAAATGAAATCTGAAGATGACCTGAGATAACTACTTTTCACTCAAATTCTTTTCTTTAACTGTCTTAAATAATTTTTACATACACTGCTTTCCGTAGCTCTGACTACCTAAAACTCCCCTAAGTGTATATCCTTACTCATACAATTTAGCATTATTTGCTGTGCACTATGTTTGTACTTCAATAACCATACTTGCTATACACTACTACTTACTGTACAGGGATGTTGAGAGAAGAAAAATAAGAAGATGTAAAACACCTACTCATAGGAACAGAAAGTTTCCATTGGCTTTTTATTTTTTAATTGTCAATAATCCCTAGGTTCTTAGGAAGGAAGTTGAGGGTGGTGGGATAAAAGGGAAAGGAAATTAGAATGATGGAGTTTACCTCAGGAATTATGTGTCAGATCTCAGCAAAGCAGAACTGCCTTCAAAGTCCCAGTGGAAACCTTCCTGGGCTAATGAAGTAAGAAGTAAAGAAGCTAAAAAAAGATCAGCATAGGAGTAGGTAAGATAGAACAGAGCCAAGGAATTCCATGTTATTTAACATTATTCATGTACAGTTTTAGTATAATTACATCATAAAGAATACTCTAGAAGTTCATCATACTTTATTTTTTGTATTACTGGTAACTGAATCCAAGGCCTTTTTAGTGAGCTACATCTTACGCACTTGTATTGTATTGTATTGTATTGTATTGTATTGTATTTTGTTTTATTGAAACAGTATTTTCTAAATCACTCAGTTGCTCAGGCAGGGCTCAATCAAGATTGTGACCCCTCTGATTCCCAAAGGACTGGAATGATAGGCATGGGCCACCGCACCTGGACGTAATAAATGTTTAGATGTTCAAAATGAATAAATTAGCTCTGCACATATAAAATTAAGTTTCAAGATGATGAGAAAACAGCAATTAGGAAATTTGGGAAATTGAACTTCTCCCTACTTATTTAATTATCTTCTATTTTGCTCTTTATGTGTATATAAGTGAAATCATATATTATTAAATCTTGTGTGTCTGACTTGTTTTGAAATGTTTTAATATATACTATATTTTTCATTTATGCTACTACCTACACCTCATTCATTGGGAAGAAAATTTTGTGCTGTTATCTGTTTCTTTCTTCTTCATAGAGGGAATCTCTTTTATCTGTCTTGTACCCTGAGTCACCGAAGATAATGATAGATAGTGCATCTACTATTCTTACTTTCATTATTTAGTTCTGAAATTGTGTTCTATTTTTATTTTCTCAAAAAATAAAGTTATAAAAATGTGAAAAAGGCTATGAATGTGATGGTACCTATAACTGTATGAGATTTATACAAATATAAATAACCTTTAAAAGAATTAACTGCTGTTCATTTTTGTATTGTTATTTTTCTCTCGAAGCTGAAACAAAATATCCATCACCCCAAATTACGGAGGGAAAGGTTTATTTAGCTCACAGTTTGTTGAGATTTCAGTCTATAATCAGCTGGCTCCAAGGCAGGGTGGTGTGGCAGAGACTTTACAGTTCATTGGGTTGGAAGACAGCAAAGGCAACAAGAGGAAAATGGAGGAGCGTGCAGAGAAGATTCTTTCTGTTCCTTACATGGTATGTAGGGTACCAACCCTAGGGTCGGTGTAGCACTCACACCCATAATACCAGCATTGGACCATGAATCAATCTCAAATTCTAGAAGACAGCCCCCATGACTGCATGAGACTTTGGGCAGACATCCAGACTCAAACCACAACAATTTTATTAAGCTGTATTTCAAGCATCACTGAAAGTTAAACAACATCAATGAAGAGCTCAGACCTATTAACCACCATGACTGAATATTCAAATACTGTGGGCAACACTTGCTTCAAGCTTTTAGCAAAATAAATTAAACTGCAGATATTCTTTGAAGCTCAGTATATTTTTCCTGTACTATGTCAACCATCACCTTCCTTCCTCAAGGCTAACCATGATATCATTTCTTAGGATGCTTTATATGATATATGAAATATTCACTAATATCCTCTTATATAACATTTTACATTACATAATATATATATATATATATATATATATATATATATATATATATATATTAGGATATATATTATCCTATGTTTTCAATTCAACACCTCAACATTTTTGATTTAGCACCTATATCCTCTATTTATCAACACTTACTCAAGCGGATTTGAATTCATGTTAAAAATATTCACACATCAATGGGAACTTGTTTTTGTTTTCCTACAACACATTGGCTTGTACTAATACTATTAAGGTAAACATGGTGAAACGTCATCAAAATTCAGATTGGTGGTTCCTGGGAAGACAAGGAAGGGCACAAGAATACAGAGGCTTTTCTGTGTTTTGGGTACTACATTAAATAGTATCATTTAAAATATTTTATGGTGTTGAACTAACTGATATAGATAGAGTAATTAATGTTGGAAGGTGGTTACATGATTGTACATTTCACTGCTCAATGTACATTTGACTTAGTTGAAAATATTTGATAATATTTTGTTTTTAGTTCTGAAAAAGACAGAAAGAGTGGAATGGTATTTTAGTGATGGCCATGGGCTTATCCTCCTCAACTGCAGCCCACAATCAAGTGCTAATGTCCACTTGCTCAGGATGCAAACTGTATGAAAGTTGTATTCCTTATCTCAGAGTAACTGGAGGCATATTATGCTCTCACCACTAATAAATGATGAGTGTATACAGGAAGGGATATGCTAACTGTCCATATATATATTTTTTTAATTACAAAGCAAGAAACAGAGCAAACTCAGGGACTTCTTCATGCTAGGCAAAAGGTTTATCACTGAGCTACACTCACAGCCTCACAGGGAAGAAAATTGCAGAGCTGAGTTCTCTAAAGATGAAATCTGGAACCAAAAATACATAAATTGAGAAGCTGAACACATCACACCAAAACCTCATCTGGCAAAAATTAAAGACACCAAAAAATTACAGAATATATTTTTGAAGGGGCTGATTTATACTCAGGTAAAAAAAAAAAGAGTCTCTGGAATTTAGAAGACAGAAGAAGAACTGCACATAAGAATTGATTGCAAAGCATATGGAAGTGAAGAAACACATATTTAGAGAGTCACAAATTAGTTCAGAGTCTCATTTTTAACTAAAACAAAAAGATTTTTTCTTGCCTCATCATATGTGTAAAAAAATGGAGGAGGTAAAGAGGAAAGGTGGAGAAAGAAAGGTAGGAGCAGAACGAAGAGAGAGAGGGAATGAAGAAAATAGAAAAAGAAAAAGAAATGAGCAGAGAGAAAGAAAGTAAAGGAGAAAAAAGGGAGACGTTTCAAAACTTCATAACAATTATTAACCAAACATATTACCGTGAAGACATCGAAAAAGAATACTGTATTTATTCTCTGGATATTGAAAGATGGTGGTGAAAATTGCTTCCCCAGATGAGCCAACAGGCAACAAGCTCCCACACAGCAATCATCTCTGGAGGCAGACTACAGTATGTGTTTTTAGACCTGCGTAGAGCTACTGAGATGGGGTTTTATGGTGTCTATCGGGCATTGTAATGGACCCCAGAGTTCTATTTTCAATGCTTCTCCTTAGCCATGGCAGACTGGCATTTATTCCCCAGGGCAGCTCAAATCTTCAAGGAGCACAGATGAGAGATGTCCTGACTCTGAGAGCTAAAGTACATCTCATTTTCTAACGACCAGGTTTTCCTTTACCTCTCTGAGGTCTCAGTCTTCAATCCTATGAAATGACCTCAAGAGAGCTCAACGGATTCTTCTGAAACAACTTACTATAATCACTAAAGCACTAGCCAACTAGAACCTCATGGCACACCAGAGAGAAAAATTCAGCTATGCACACAGTGCATGATGGGACCAAGTTCAAAGTATCACTTTCAGAAATGCTTCTCTTTTTTTAATTAAAGTGCCTTCATGAATGAGACAGGAACTATCTCAGCAAGGAGGTGATAAAACCAATGACTGCTTACCTGGGGAAGCTGTTAGAGATTACCTGAAAAACAGACATCAGAAAACCCTTGTTTGGAGTTTTGGTACACACCTGAAATCCCAGTACTCAGATGGCTGAGACAGGAGAAGTACTCTGAATTAAAACTCAAGGCCAGACTAGGGTACATAGCGGGTTCAAAGCAACCTGATCTGAGCAGTGAAAGTTTGTCACAAAAAACAAAAAAACAGAAAGTTAAAGCAGAATATAATGGTCAACAGGGCAAAAATGAAAAAGACAGACAATGGCATAGATAGGCGAGATAGCTTGAGTGTAAATTGGTAGCACCTATTTTAAGGATTTGTTGTCAATATTTAATAGATGTCCTGACTACCTCAAACTTCCACTCCTAAATACACATCCAACCAAAATACCTCCAGAGGACATGCACAAAACTTTCCATGGTGGTACTAAGTTATAAAATAGCTCTAAACAACACGATGCCCAAAACAACTGAATGAAAAACTGTGCAGTCACATATTAGAACAATTGGTGGAATGAGAGAACACTCTCACTATACAAAATATCTAATTTCACAAACACAATGTTGAGCAGAATAAACCACACAAAACCTTTTATATGCTGTCTAGTAAGTGTACACATAATCGCAAATTTGCCAGTAACTATTTGTCTTTCACTTTAAATGAGCCACTGTTATGGCTATAAATTATATCTCAATAAAGCTAATTTCTAAGAGATGAATCTATTGGGTATGGTAGTCATCACAGCACACAGAAGGCTGAGGCAGAAGGATGATGAATCTGAGGCTTACCGGGGCTACATAGTGAAGTCAAGGCTGCCAAGGGTTAAGCAGCAAGACTGCCTTAGGAAAAAAAAGTTTAAATGGCTTGAATCCACATAGTACTTACAATCCAGTGGCAGAAATCAGAGAGATGAATGACTGAAGGGAACAAATAAGCATTAGCTGATGGTTCTGAGAATGTTTTTTTCTTGATTGTTGAGTCCAGCGTTCATGCATGTGTTTTTCCAGATACAAAGTCATGGAGTTACACATTTTTACACATACATTAAAAGCATACAACAAGGAATTGTAAAATGTACAGAAATAGAACAAAACTGAAGCACCCCTACTCATATTGGACATACTCATTATAAAAAGTGTTTGTCAGGAAATATAGACAAATCAACATAAAGCCACACTTGGTGGCACATGCCTGTAATCCAGCACTCAGGAGATTGAGGCAGGTAGACTGCCTCAGTTGCAGGCCAGCATACACTGAGTACTGAATCCAGTGCCACCCTGAACTAAATAATGAGACATTGTCTCAAATGATACATACATACATACATACATACATACATACATGTTGGGAGCCATTGAAGCTGGAAATTGACTTAGGGCATGATCCAGACATGATCATTCCAAGAACAAAGGCTAGGGCAAGTCACTTAAAGATGCTACTTCAGCCTAGAGAACACCTAGCCCCGAGGCAGTCTGAACAGTGGGTTGCTAGGACAACAGTGTGTCATGTGACATTAGGTTGCTAAAAGGTATAAATAAACGCCCCTGCATTGAGGCGCCAGTTCCTTTCCTCCCATCAGGAGTATAAGGGCTCCACCTGACTCCAGCTTTGTCTCTCTCTTTATTTTTCGCATCCTCTCGTGGTCCTTCACCCCAAGAACCTCAATAGCCACATGGGTCACTGCATATGGTGCCAGAACACAGACAGGGTAAGAGATTGAGGGCTTGGGGACACTTCTCAATATGCGCGCAACTAGTGGGAGAGGTGAATTGGTACAAGTCAATAGTCGTCACTGGAGTGTATTGATATTGGCTTCATCAGGTGTAAAGCGTGGAGCACTGAAACTCCCTTCTTCTCTAGGGCCAGTTAAAAACGGGCCTATGAGAAACCCCTTCCCTTTCTACAAAAAAAAAAAAAAAAAAAAAAAAAAAAAAAAAAAAAAAAAAAAAAAAAAAAAAAAAAAAAAAAAAAAAAAAAAAAAAAAAAAAAAAAAAAAAAAAAAAAAAAAAAAAAAAAAAAAAAAAAAAAAAAAAAGCTAAAGATGTTGACTTGAGAGAAGCCTGACACAACTAGGCTTAAGAGACTTAAAGGGAAAATTGGCTTAGGAGAAACCAAAATGAAAGAAACGTATCGCTTTTACCAGGTGTTAGATACAAGCAAATACATTCTAAAAAATCACAAAAAAATATTGACCTGTTGGTGTGCTTCATTCTAGTATTTATATTTTTGTGGTGGATTTGGATTAGACAGGGTGTTAATAATCATAAGTTTGGGACGACAACTAACCTGTAAAACTTCTAAAAATTCAACAATTGGCTTTCAGGAACTGATAATTTACTGACTCCAGCATATGGCCTCACTATGACTTTGTAGTGGGTCTTGATATCTGGTAGTGTAAATTCTCAAGTGCCGTTGTTTTTCAAAATTATTTACTTCAGCGGTACTTGTTTCAAATTCGTGATTAATGTAATTCTATGTTTATTTAGGTCCTTTTTGCTTTCTTAAGTCAATTTTAGTTTTCACTACACTGAATTGCTAAATTTCTTGAGTTTGCTTCCAGAAGAAGGAATTGTAAATTTACATACTTTAGAAGAAATGGGAAAACAGTTTAAAACACAATTAGGTGAAAAATCAACACAAATCTAGCTGGACCTCTACAGACCTTTAAAAGGGTTATTTAACAAGGAGAAACTGCTGCTTTCTGCTCCTCTAACTACTTCTCACAGGCCCCCAAGCAGGGGAGGGAACCAAAGAGCTCCACCAAGCCTGGAGCTTGGCCCACACACACATACACACAAAAAGAAAGAAAAAGAAACAATGCCGCTTGTTTGAGCTGCAAGGGAAAAATCAAAGTTATGGTCCAGTCTACTCAAAATAGGGTTCAAATCTCCCCAGATTCTTGTATTGCTTAATTGGTTATTCTTCCCTTGACAAAAATTGGAAAATCTGTAAATAAAGGGTACCTAAGGGTTTTGGGTCTTCTGATACTTATTGGGTTCAAGAGATTAAGCAGGATCACCCTGAGGTAAAATTGATAATTAAAGAAAAGGCATTTAAACACAGGAACAAATGCTTATTTTAAATTTAAAAGGCATTAGACACAGGAACAAATGCTTCAATTGTTGCCCAGCAGCATTGGCCTATGGCATGACCTCTGGATGTGGCAACTACAGGTCTACAGGTGTGAGCAATGTTTCTCACCCTTGTAAAAGTGCTAAATTGATTTAACCTTGAGGGATGCAAAGCATATCTTTACTGCCACATACGAATTAACTTGCTTTTGAGTTACAAATTTATGATCAATTTAAAATAGTAGCCACAAGGGTGTGGAGGAGACTTCCTTCAATGGGTCGGAGAGACATCTCAAAATTTGATTTCTAGTCATCAGGGTCTAAAATCATTTCAGAATTTTGCCTTTAAAAATACATATAAGTGGTGTAAGGCACAGAGAATTTCCCTTGGGGGGCCTGGCCTTACTTGTGAGGTGGGCCCTATGTTTTGGAGCTAAGATTTGCAGCCCTGACTCCCCAGTGCTGAGGAGCAAATTCCCCTGAGGTCTGCCAAGCCTTTCAGTGGCTGCCTCACTGGCAGTACTACAGCACTCAGCCCAGGCCAGAAGACAGGACATGGTTCAGGAAAAGTAAGATACAGTTCTGGTGCAGCCAAGCCAATGTGGTGTTTCTCATCACCTACGCACATGCTTTATGCATCAAAAGTTTACACCGCACAGTTGCTCTGATCCCCAACAAAAGTGGGGCCTCCAGGCCAGAGCAGGAGCACAACCTGTGTGTCTCAACAGCAAGAGAGAGCCCAAAGTGCCTAAATACAAAATACAGGGTTTTTTTTTCTCTATCCCTTACCATAAAAATTCCTTACAATCTTCAGATCTAAAAATAGTTAAATATGCTCACAATTTAAATTTCAAAAAACAAAAAAGGGAGAGTTCACCTCATAACAGATTTCACTTGACAGTAAAATTTTTAAATTCTAATAAAGACTGCAACAGAAAGATAATTCAATCAAATAAATGCTAAAAAGAGTCTTTTAAAAAGATCTTTATACTAGACAATCAAAACACCCAGTCCAGTGCTAATTTGGAGTCAAGGGTATGCTTATGTTTTTTCCAGGAAATACTAAATGGCCTATTGGGTGCTAATGTGTGCTGTCCAGCTGTATTGTGGATCCAAACCCAGAGAAGGAGTTGATTCCACCTCTCAAGAAGCAGATGCTCAGTCCTATGACAGTGACCACGTCACAACTGATAGAAAAAGATAAAGCTAGAGCCAAACTTAATTGACCCAAGATGCTCAGAAGATGATAACAAATAATAAAACCAGAAGTCTAAATAGATAAGAGTATATGCTAAGTCCTACGAAAAAAATATATATATACTAATTAGAGATAAGATTTTGTCCTTTCCAAATTCTTTTATAAGAGATCTCTGCTAATTGACCTACAACAAATCTGACTAGTCTATTTATAATTACAAATTCTACAATTATAAAAAAATCAGCACAATTCAATTTGGCTAAAATATATTCGAGTGCACTCTGATTGTGTAAGATGTTTGTCAGTCTGCCTGCGTACCTGTTTGTCTGTTTGTCCAGTCTGTTAAGGTGTTGTTGAGAGTCAAGTGAGCTAGTGCTCACTCACATCTGTGGAGCTAAAAGCACAAGAGCCTATACAGGAGTGCCCAAGTGGCACGGAGCGCCTAAAAAACACCCTGAGGGCATGGGGTGCTGGAGGTGACAGGTGTTCCAACCCCAAGGACACAGGGTGTAAGAATCGAGCTAGTTCAGCAAAGGGGCATGATACAAAAGTATAAATAGCCCCCAGGAACTTAAAGAGTTCTTGCAAACACCAACAACTGCTTGTTTCTATGTTCAAATCTGTGCAGATCGTCTGTCCATGTTTGTCCATTTGTCCATTTTGTAAACAGCTGTTCCTTTTTATTTTGAGCTCAATAATTTAATTTTCCTTTTCCTTTTCTTTTTTCCTTTTTACATTTTTAGATCATTTAATCAAAGTTTAATTTGGATAATAGACTTAAAAAACATGCTTCCATCTGGGTTCCCAGTTAGTCCAAATGTTGCTAAAATTGGTTGTGTAAAAGTAATGTATATTGTTTATCATACCTTGAGAGTCTCTCACTGTTTAAAAATAATACATTAAATGTTATAATTGGGTTTTTCATAAGTCATAAAAATTATTAAGATGAGTAAACAAAACCGCTTGTGGGGAGATTGTTGGACAGGACTCCATTTGATAAATAAGAAAGCAGCTGCCTGGTAACATTTTTAACCAGTTCTTGTTTGTTGATTGGAGGCCCCAGTGATCTCCATAGCCTTAAGGGAGACAGCCCAACTAAAGTTATATAAAATATTACTGAAATATGTTCACATTGGTCATCACCAAATGAAATAATATAATAAGGTTTTTTGGTTTAAAAGTGCCCATACAAAGTTTTCATATAGCTATGATAGATTTTATTAATCTCATGATATGTTTATGTATTCATGCTTCCAGATGTATAGGTTTTCCAAAATATAAAACAGGGATTGTTTATGGTGACAATATTTTGTTTCAGATTCAGACCTCAGCCTGTAACAAAACTTGTGAGATGTACATCCCACTAAATGTCAACAAGTTAGGTAAAAGCTTTTATGTATTAGATAGGGATGATTGATCAAAAAGGGGGTATCTTATATTTAAAAAATGCAAATTCAAGTATTAAAAAGTCATCATAATTGTCATGTTACAACATTAGGTATGATTTTGTTTCCTAGTTTTCTGTATAAAATATACAACTGTTAACATTCTACAGGTATTCAAATGTTAGAACATCGATGGTTGTTTTAAAAAATAATGGTTCTATTTTATGTTCCAAGATGTTTGATATTTAGATAAGATGATAATGTTATGCTTACTGCCTCTACTACATTGTACTGTTAACAATCTTTTCTTCTGGATGTTCAACAACTGAGGTTTAGAGACCAACAATTAGAGAGATAGATGGGCTAAGAGGATAGCCAATATTTTGGCCCTAGCCCTCCAAGGTCAGTGAGGACCCAAGACATTAAAAAACCTCTGCTATAACACCTGATACTTAGTGAGTCCCTGGTCTTCTGATCAAGGAGACTATGAGACCACAGAGGAAAGTGATCGTTGATGTGTGGTGTGCCTAAGGAGAGTCACCAGGAGAAAAAATTCTCTTAGGCTTTCACAGAGAGCAACTTGGTCAAGCAACAGCCGTGACTCATCCAAATGGCTGACACTGACAAAAATGAAGAGGTGCTATGTAGGGTTCCAAGACATTTCTTGAGGGAATTTAACTGACCTTGATAAATAACCAAAAAACTGATTGTTTTTAAAACAGGTCTCACCTTAACTTGGTCTTGAATATCCTGCAGAAAACGTACAACTACTAGAGGTATATAAAACAATGCTAAAATAATATGTTATAAAGGAAACTCAAATCACTAACATCTTCTGACAATTTCCAGCTACACTGGTAGCTGACTATGGTTATAGATTAATAGACTGCACAGGGTTTCAATTGTAAAATACAGGGACTTAAAATCTTTGGACTGCACTTAAAAAAATCTCCTACAGAGCTCTTCAACACAGCTCCTCCAGCTTCAACTGACCACCCATCCTGTGCAACAACAAAACAAAAGAGATGGATATGTTGGGAGCCGTTGAAGCTGGAAATTGACTTAGGGCATGATCCAGATATGATCATTCCAAGAACAAAGAGAGGCTAGGGCAAGTCACGTAAAGATGCTACCTCAGCCTAGAGAACACCTAGCCCCAAGACATCTGAACAGTGGGTTGCTAGGACAACAGTGTGTCATGTGACATTAGGTTGCTAAAAGGCATAAATAAACCTGAAACATTGGTTGAGCAGTTCCTTTCCTCCCATCAGGAGGATAAGGGCTCCACCTGACTCCAGCTTTGTCCGTCTCTTTATTTTTCGCATCCTCTCGTGGTCCTTCACCCCAAGAACCTCAAGAGCTGCATGGGTCGTGGCACATACATACTGTGACAAACAAATAGCTTACAGCTCCCAGGTCATAATGAACAAAACCACATGAGATTAAATCATAGACAAGAGAAAATAATGCCAGAGATGAGCTACACAGCAGGTGTACAAGACCACAGCCATTGTAACATGGCATTGTGTTACCTGACATGTGTATGATAAACTTCTTCTAAATAGCAGTGCATTCTGAAACAGCAATGACATGGGTCCTACAGTAAATACATCAGCCAGGAACAAAGATGTTCACTGTCATTATCAATATTCTATACTTTATAACAGCATGTGCCACACTCTGATACAATTTGGTAGTACAGCAGATTTGTATACACCAGCATCACCACAAGCACTACATCACACTCTTTGTTACCATGGCCTACAACATGGTTAGGCAACAAAAAGTGTTTAGGCCCTCTTTAATTTTATGGAACCATACACCCTAATATTTTGCAGTGCACCATGAGTGAAAGCATCTGTTGCTAGTGAAGACTACACATGAATTAATCAGCAAGCAAACTTATGTAGTTGAAATGAATTATCAAAGGACACAAAATGTCTTAGTCATTTTCCCATTACTGGGACAAAATACCCAACACCCACAACTGAAAGGAGAGGTATATTTTGGTTCATAGTCTTTAAAAGATTCAGTTCATAGTCAGCCATCTCCATGGAAGAAAAGGCGTGGTGGAAGGGCCTGGCAGAGGTCAGTTGCTCACATAATGGTGGACAAGAAGCAGGGAGTGAAGGGAGAAGCTGGGAAGGGAGATGTGTCCTTCCAGTCAGGCCTCAGTGTTCAGCATTTTCCAAGCAGACCCCACCCACTAACAGCAAATTCAGTCCTGAACCCTTCAGTGGACTAATCCGCTATTGAGTACAATACCCCCATGATCTAATCACCTTCCAAAGGGCCAGCCTCTGAATACATGAGGTTTTGGGAGGACTTTTGATCTAATCCATAATATATAGCTATGGCACAACACAGGTAGAATTTAAACCCAAGAGGTCTGATTTTAAAATTCTCAGCCTGTTCCATTTGGTCTCTGTCCTGCTACATTCAAAGCCATTGGTGAATCTTTACAAACGACTCATTGTCTCTTCTTCTCTGACTTGCTCCAGTACTATAAGCTTCTGATATATCAATCAAAAGATGTTGCTCTAGAGATGAGTTTCCCCAAAACCCTCAGGATATCCCCAAGCTGTAGATAAAGGGGTTCATCATGAGGGTCTCTGCATTATACATCACTGAGGCTATTGTACTCTTCCTGGAGGAATTATTGGTGGTGGAACTGAGGTACACTCCAAAACCTGTCCCATAGAACAAGGAAAATTGGCACACAAATCCAGGCGTGGTGGCCCACACCTTTAATCCCAAAACTCGGAAGGCTGAGGTAGGAGGAGCATTGTGAGTTCGAGGCCAGCTTGGGCTACAATGCAAGCACAAGGCAAGCCTGAGTTACACAGTGTCACCCTGCCTCAAAAAACCAGGGCAGGGAGTTTGGCTCAGTGACTTAAGCACCTGTCTGGTAGGTGTGAGGTTGTGAGTTCAGTCCCCGGTGCCACAAAAAAAAAAAGGCACACAAATGGTGATGATTCCACCAGCAGATGGAATTTTCAGAAGAGGAGCCAGTAGGAGTATAAGAAGAAATTAATTCAGGGAGGAGAACAGTACGAACCAGGCTGGTCAATGAATTCTCCAGGTTACTGTTGACGAGAATATAAGAACAGGCAAGCTTGAGAATATGATCCAGTTCACAAAAAAAGTAGGGAATCCCCAGATGTGTGCAGGAGAATAACGGGAGTGTTTTACGGCTTCCCTCTAAATGTGCCCCCTAGGCCCCGTGAGTTCATAGCTGGGGCCTTTTCAGAGATGGCTGGCTGTAGAGTGTATGAGCTGGACTTAAGGGTGTGTGATTACTAAATTAGACCACTAATTGGCTTGGCATAGTTCTAGATTGAGTGCTACCCTCCCTAACATAGGGTAATCTAGATAGAATATAAAGGGACAGAAAGAACCTGGAATTGCCACTTGTTCCTTTTTGCTTTTTATTTTCTGCCTTTGGTGTCTTCTGCCTGCTATGGACTCTTTATCTTCTGCTACATCCTTCTATCATGCCACCTTACTTTGGAGCCAGCCAAGTATAAACTGAAACCTCTACAGACTGTGAGCAAAAATTAACATTTTCTCTTTTTAACTTTGAGTGCTGGATATTTTGTTTCAGCAATCAGAAAAGTATGTAAGACACAGTGTCATTGAGGTGTGGATCAGGGTGTCCGGTTACTGATATGGAGGGGAAACAGAACCAGCAGCCAACAGTGATTGCGGTTCATGACATTGTACCTCACAGGTGACAGATGGCTACAACCAGTCACAGGCCTTCGCATTCAGACCCATGTCACCCGTACATCCAGTAGTGATATTTGCATCATGCATCTCACATAAGAGATGTCTCTGCTGTGAGTTGAGATGTCCGCAATCACCTTTGAGACCACAATGGAGATGAAACAGATGTCAGCCAAGGACAAGTTGGACAGGAAGAAATACATGGGGTTGTAGAAGTGGGAGTCAGAGCTGGTGCCCTATGACATTGAGCAGGTTCTCGAGCACTGTGACCAGGAACATGAACAGAAACAATCCAAAAACAGGGACTGCAGGTGTGGATAATCAGACATTCACAGAATAAATTTTGAAGTATTGGAAATATTTTCTGGTTTCATGCATTTGATAGGACTGGCAGAAAATATGGAAGTCATGAAAAACCAAAACATAGTTTTTCCCACCTGATTCTTTACGCTACATTCCTTTCCTTGACTCATATTTCTTTCTGTATATCTTTCCCCAACCACAGCCCATCCCAAGTTCTGACTTGGTGGTGCACTTCTCTAATCACATCACTTAGGAGGCACAGGGAGGAGGATTGCAACAGGTATGAGGCCAGCTTGAGGTTCTAAAGTATCCAGAACTGTCTCAACTATGCAGTGAAAGCATGTCCCCCCAAAATTAACTGATGGTTAAGAATTTCTTCTAAATTTATTTTTTTAATTTTCAGTTTACCTTTAGAATGATAACTTTTCATGTGTTACAAATATTGTGATATGCATAAACCAAATATAATGATCAATGAAGTATAATTAGCACATGCACACCTTAAACATTTAACATTTTTTGGCAAAACATGCAAAAAACTCTTTCCTGTATATTTTGAAATACAGAACTCATTGTTTGACACCTATTATTTTTCATGCATAGATACTTATGGAGAATAAAATGGAAAGAAATCATTGTTACATTTTCAAAGGTTTGTGTCACTATAACAAGTGATAAAAACTTATAAATAGAAAAGTTCTATGCTACCTTATACTTTTGGAGGTTCCAATCCTCACCAGCTATTCCCATTTCTGTGGGTTAGTGGTGGAGCAGCACAACAGGAGAGCACAGCAGAGCGATAAAGCTCAGCTACAGACAGGAAGTGTCAGAGAAAGACAGGAGGAAGCCAAGGTCACAAAATTTCATGTAGGGAAGTCCCAGGTGCCCAAGGGTCCCAACAAAGTAATAGCACTGCGCTGGGGACCAAGTTGTCAGTACTTTGGCCATTCTGGGGCATCCCAGACCTAAGCAATACTAATTAATTTTTCCCTAAAGATGTCTTCAGAAAAATCATTATAGAATAAAAGTTCTTCGGGGCACAGTTTGGAAAAACACAGTTTGGGACAAAATTCTTCATGTTTCATGTTTTCATGACTAAATGTTTATTGGAGCACAGCCATTATTTCACGTGCTTTTGTTCTGTGAACCCTGCGATGAGCACTGGTCAAAGAGGCCATATGGCCCAAAACACTGACATATTTGTAATCTGATGCTTTACAAAAAGTTTGTTAATCTCTAGTCTAGAAATTTGATTAGAGTGTTAGGCTGTTGCAAGTATCATTAAGTATTTTCATGTGCTAGTGTATATTGCCTGTCTTACTGCTTGAAATAATTATTACCTAAATCCACTAATATATCAACAGTAACAAAGGCTAATATTCTGACTCTTTCTTTGTTTGCTGGCTGAAATATTTCCACAATGAGGAATTATCTGTAATCAAAGAAGTCACCACCCTAATGTGAATATCTAACACAGAGGCAGAATGGGCTGTGGATGTAGCTCAGTGGTATTAGTAAAGTGAGTAATTAACCAGAAAAGAGCTGGTCTCTGATTTCAGCAGCACCCTAAGAGAAAATTCTCACATAGGCTGTGTTCTAGACTTTCTGAGTCTACAGTCCTCAGGTGTCCTGAAAAGAGCACATGAAACTGACTGTGTACATTCCCCCTCCTACCCAGTTGTAGACTTTTAATTCCACGTAGTCGCACTAGTGGGAAAATAATACAACTCCCAAACTGCTAGATGTCAAATACACAATTTTAGCTTTCTCCAAAACCAAAGCATGATCTCTTAGGAACAACAAAGTTTAAGAGTAGAAAAAATTTACTGACAAGAGATAGCTCCTGAGAGGCAAGGGGTACCCAATACTGGGTTACCAAAGAACCCACTTCTCAAAACAAGTTTTATGGAACAAAATCACAAGATGATTACAATGTGAGTCAATACTGTGATCAACAAATAGGATTACAAGTATAGCCTCTTAGGTCACATTGATGCAGTGGGGAAGCAGGTTATGTAGCAAGTATACCTGGAAGGAACAAAGACCTTTTTAGAAAGAGATGGACCAGGAGATCATGGGCACCCACCTGGCCATCTGACGTCTATCTAGACTACATTGGAACACATGATGCCAATTATCTTATCCCCTCGGGAGGTATGTATGCTTGGTGGTACTGTCTTTATTTTGAGGCCTGGCTTTCAATATATGTGCCTCCAGCCACAGTTGTAATGTGATTTCATCTTCTGCATGAATCTTTTGAGGGTCCACCCCGTGTGAGTAAATACAATAATTCTACCTAACTTAGCTCTCTGTAATGTTCACACCAATTGAAATATGCCGCTCCTAGAAATACAGTAAAAGAGATTCCCTTTTTTACTCTTCCACATGTGAAGTCTTACCACAACATCACAAAAAGCCATTGTCATCCTGAACACAAAAACAACAAACTTGCCATATGGCTTCTGATTTTAACTCATTAAAAACATACTTCTCTCACTGCAGAAGATGTTGGCTTCAGGTTTTGGCGCTTTCTCTCTCTCTGTCTCTCTGTCTCTCTCTGTCTCTGTCTCTCTCTCTCTCTCTCTCTCTCTCTCTCTCTCGGTGTGTGTTTGTGTGTGTGTGTGTGTGTGCGGTGTGTGTGTGCTATCACCTAGTAAAGTCTTTAGTGCAACATTTTCATGTCTTGTCTTGATAGAAGTTGTTAAAAATGATCCATGTGGGAATTCTGGTCATTGAATTCTTCCACATCTCACCTATGGGATAGATCCTCACAGGGTATAGATAACTTGATCACAAATTTGGACATGATTTTATAATTGAATTACATAAAAATATAATAAATACTCAATTTACATCAATATAGATTCAATGATGTTAATTTTCTGTATGCAGGCCCATAATAGAGGGAAACGGGAAAAACAGATAGCCAATTAGCAGAAGTATAGACATAGATTGAACAGGAACTTACTTGTCTGAGGTCTTTTAATGTGTTTTAATAGTGGCAAAAAATTAACATTAAAGTTCAGTCATCCTTAGTGAATATGTTGCATTAAATCATGAGACCTACAATACTGGTTTGTGTAAAGGACATATTGCATGAAAGAAAGGAGAGTTACACAGTCGCTGCGTAGTATTGGAGTTTTGCAGTGGACTGAAAGCTTTACTTTGTGTTTTATGTAGATTTTCCTTCATATAAACAGGAGAACCCTAAATTCCGTCTGCAAGAAAACCTTCCTTTTCAACTCTTTATTATTTGGAGCAATGTTCAAGCCCACCCTTTACTCTATGATCATGTATATTGCAAGTGCAGTTTATGAATCAAAATCCTACTTAATAGTTATGAAACAACAAAACAAATCTATTTCTCCTCTGGGAATGGGGGAGGCAGGGGGGCATGTGATGGGGAAATAAAAATGATTAAGATGGGTGAGTATATAACTGATGCTGGAAGCTGAATGTAATTATTCTGTGTCACAATCCTGTAGTAATGAAAAAAAATAAAAACCAAATTTAATATTTCATTTCCAAGAGGTGCACAGAGATCTGTTCAAAAGGTTTTGGGGAAGGCAGGTGTGACAAGATGGTGGAACAGTAAACAGCAGAGTAAGTGGCCTCCCTGAAAGATACCGTCCAGATGCTGGAATATAGCAACATGGGGAAGACAAGAAGGAGGGAGGCGGGTCTTCTGGACCCAGGAAGAATCTAAAGTGAGAATTGAAGCCCACAGAAAGAGTAAAAAGAAGCACTCAAACAAGGAAGGTGTTGGGTGGTCGTGCCTCTCCCTGGAATGAGACACACTCTGTGAAAGGAGTTGCTGGAACCTGGGGACATGCGATTAAAGTGCCGCAGCTGTGGTGGAGGCTGAGGTGGCGACCTTGGAGGCCTCTGCCCAGAAAGGCACCACTGGAGGAGAGAGGCAGTGGACAGGGAGTGCAGACCTGGAGAACTGTGAATGTGGAGGTCTGCACCCTCCCACGTGAAGGGGAGATTGGTGGGGAGACATCTTGAAATTGTGTTGGGAACTCCTACCTGGGCGCAGACCCAACAGACTCCTAGCTGGGTGCAGGTTGCTCAGGCTGAGCCTTGCTCCTGCGCATATACTGGGGGCCACCTCGGAGGGTCCCTGCAGGTGACTGGCTTGGTCTGGAGATGGCAGCTCTGCACGTGCTCCAGGAGTGGTGGTAGAGTCTGTGGGTGACCAGCCCAGGTTCACAGGTGGTGGCCAGCCCCTGCACGTACCACACCAGCCATCAGGGAGCCAAGACAGGCTGGGAAAAGGCAGCAGACAGCACTGTAACAGCACACCCAGTGGTAACCATCAGATATCCACAATCAGCACTGACTAGAAGAACCAGTGTAACCTTAGAGAATTTACAAGATCCCTGGTACACACTTGTCCTGAACAACCCAGGGATATGTCAAGACAAAGAAGCAAAAGGCAGTCTCTGGCCTCCAATCCAAGGAGAACAAATCCAGGAGAAGGAAACACAGAAGACGTTGGGAGTCCCACAACTAAAGTC
>RJWM01036372.1:0-18237 GCA_004363535.1 Dasyprocta punctata
GTTTCTTTTCTCTCTGATTTCTCCTAGTTCTCTGTGTTCGAGACAAACCAGCCTATTTTGCTTACAGACTGTATAGTGCAATTCATGTAAGTAAGACCCACAAACTTGTAAAATTTCTTCAGAAAACATATCTATTTTCTCAAAGAACTGATTTTACTTCAGTTATTTAAAGATTATCTCCCATTTTTGAAACTGTATATTAATATATGCATTTAAGAAAATATGCCCAACAAAAAAATACATATACACTAAAAGTAAGGTCCATCAAATACAAATAATCTCTGCTTTCTTCATCAAATTTAGGAACCTAAGATGTATGGTTCTTTTGATTCTATCTTCTTCGTGTCCTTTAAAGCCTCTTAGCAGTTACAAAAACTGGTCAATCCAAGTGTTTTTGCATATTTCCTGAGGCCCTCGTAGCATATGTGTGCAAGTACAAACCATGTGGCATCAAGCAGAAAATATCAAAACATTGCACTCAGTAAAAAGAAGCAAACAAATGCCGCATTTTTAAAGTTCAAAAACACAAAATAATGTTAGTGATTATTTTAGACACGAAGTGTTATTTTTCAAGAAGTACTGAAATAGACACCAATGAACTCTAAGCAATTTTTGTAATTAAGTGAGAATATTTTTCATGTTGTAGTGTGATATTTAATCGCACAACCTTTCCAGCAATCACTTTTAAAGAAACAAACACTTACATTAAACAGATAGTTTACATTTTATCCATAATGTGCATGAAACATTTTTGCAAAAAGAAAATATCTTCATTAGGGCTTTATACATGCCAGAGCCTTGAAAATTCAAATAAAATTATTGAAAACAATATTTCACTAATTTTAATAATCAGAGTATTTTATCGTCAAAGTAATTTTGCAAGCCACCTTCCTGAAAGTAGCCACAATACAGGGAAATACACTAATTATCAAGAATATTTTATTTTATACGTGGGACCTGTTGGTACACAACTGCAGTCCCAGCACTCAGGAGGCTGAGGCAGGCTGAGGCAGGAAGATTGCCCTGAGTTTGAGGCCAGCCTAGGCTATATAAGCAGGCCAGCCTGCTCTACATAGTGAGACCCTGTCTGAAAAGAAAAGAAGTGTTTTTTACTTATGTATAAGAGCTTATGTAACCTCAAAACAAAGGAGGATGATTGAGGCTCATAGTCCTCTTTCTTTTATTTTATTTCCAAGGAGCAAAGGTTGATTTCAATAAAAATTGATTTATTTGAAATAACATATTAGGCAATGCTATCACAAGATTTCAAGTTTCTTTCTCCAAAGAATCAACCACTACAGTAACAAATAAAACTTCATTTTTGAAGAACATGGGGAAATAATCACAATTACCCCGATTCCAATTATACCCAAGTTCAAGATTACTTATCCTAATAACAACTTAAAACTGTATTCTTGCGTTTATTGCAAGAGAGAAAGAAAGGAAAAGACATGAGTTTGCAAATGGTTTAAAGGTCTGTGTATGCAAGTAAGCAATGTTTTTAGATATGAAGACCTTGAACGTCAAATATTTGCCAAAGAACTTTTTCACCACCCCTAACAAAAGAAGCTCACTATGTTTTTCTCCAAATAATCTGAAGTTTAAAGTAGGAAACTTGACTAGTTCATTAATTTTAAGCACCTAATATCAGGGAGAAAAAAATTGTTACACCTACATGTAAAACGTTGACATCCACAATTAGTTCTGGGGATTCGCCAGTAGATGGCACTATGACTCTATTTGACAACACATTTGCTACCCCTATTGGGGCAATGTTTCTGGGGCAAGAAAACACTGATTTTGTAATTCTGGTGTTTACATTTAACTCGCAAATATTTTTAAGCACATTTTTAATAACTTTTCAATAATGAGCAGGCGATATAATGAAAATAGAATTGCTGTCATACTCATACTCTTACTTGAGTTCAGATTTACTTAGAATGATCCCATAATTAGATCTGTAAACTTTCTAATGTAGTGTAAAGGAGAAAGCAGGAAGGTTGGCGAGACTAGAAAAAGGCGCCAGGATTAAATAATCAAGGCCAAGGTCAAAGCCTTGACCCCGGAACTGAAGCGAGAAGAGGCTGCTGGAGTGCGAGTTCACAGGAAGCCAGAGGGAGCGGCCTTGTGGCCTGTGCACTGCGGGGCCGGGGCCTGTTCCGGCCTGCGCAGGAAGTCGCCCCAGGAGGAGGCATGAGTGTATTCAGACAGGCTGATTGAAGATACTGTTTCCTCATTTTTCTCCCTTTTCTGTATCTTTTAGGACTTTGGTTTCCACAATAAAACAGTCATCAGAATTCTAATTGCCAGAAGTGAAATCGATCTGCTGACCATAAGGAAACGATACAAAGAGAGATACGGAAAGTCTCTATTTCATGATATCAAAGTAAGTTTTCCCCGTGTGACTGACTTGGATCGACATCTCATCGTTTCTGAAACTGTGATAGAAGCCTTAATCAAAATAACTTTGTTTTAGAATCCAAAAGTGTAGATAATTTGAGAAGATTGATCGACTACTTCAGACAGCATTGGCATCAGCAGGTGCTAACTGAAACTATCCCATCAACTCAAGGACAGCTTTCTTTTCTCTTTGTTTTAAGCAAGATAGTTGATGTCATCAAGTAAAATACTTATTGCTTGTAATTGTGCTTTAAGATCAAAATACGCATTTGTGATTAGGATCAAGAAAAATGTATTTTACAGCAAGATCACATTAGTTGCGGAGAAGATTCTTACAGCTTTCCCCTTGTATTCATCACAGAAGGCACACTACATTAAATACCATCAACGGGTAACCTGGAGGAATTTAACATTTCCAGTTCTGTAAAACTCTACCCATTCTTATCCCTTTATCTTTTACAGAGTAAAGAAACAATACTTCAGGAATCAATAAGCCAACGTTGTCATTCAGATACTTCTAATCTTTGTCCTGGATTTTTTTTAAAAACTTAGCAAATATATAGAACCATGGTTGTAATTTGGGGTGCCCCATGGGGGAGAAAAAGTTATCTGTTCTTGTTCCAAAAGTTACAGAGATTTTTAAGATGGTGACATCTGAGCAACTATTGGTTGGGAAAATTTAGAAACTATGAAATAGCAGAAAAAGAAAATGAGTTGCCCTAATTTTTCACCACAGGTAAGTTAGTCCTGAAATTTTGTGATATGTGCTACTGTGGTCACAATGTTTGTGTCCCCATGAACTTTGTATCTTTGAATTCTAATGCCACAGTGGTGATATTAGAAGGTTGGATCTTTGAGACCTGGTTAAATGATGAAGATTCAGTCCCTGACTGAGTTAGTGTCCTTATGAAATAAACACAGGGAGTACTTTTGTATCTTCTAGCATGAAAGGTTACAGAGAGATGTAGACTTTAAATCTGCTGACACCTTCATTTTGGGCTTCACAGCCTCCATTAGTGTGAGAAACAAATTCCTCACATTTACAAGCTACCCAGTTTATAGAAGTTTGTTACAACAGCCTGAATAAACTAGACCAGGTGCTTTTGATTTTGTGTGTGTGTGTGTGAATAGATGCAAATATTACTATTTTGCAAATTTAAAGGAATATTTTCTTGAATCATGGTGTCCTACTGTAGAAACGGTAAACTACAAAACTACCATGCGTTATTAAGCATTGATTTCAGTTTTTCACTGTCATATATAATGAGATACATTTCATAAATGTATATTATGAGATATATATATGATATATATTATAAATCTCTACACTCGTCAATAAGTGATAGTACTTTCTTTAATATATATTGTGGTAAAATTACTACATTAATGCATATAGATATATTTAAAGTTTTTGAGACATATTGTCAATTGGTTTTTGATAGTCTGCATTGATTCATAATAATAACAAGACGACTCCCTTCTAAATTTGAGATTTCACTTTAATCCAGGTTATTGTGGTTATAAACACACACTGGAATTCCATCAACTTTATATTAGTCCCCTACTGTTAACTGCAACCATGGTATTATTTTTCAGTAACTTTAACTAGGAATAGTTCTACAAAAGTAATAGATTAAAAATAAAAGATTCAGGAAAGCTAATGGTCCATGAGTCTTTCAAACTGCAACTCAGATGAATTATACCATTTCTTTAGACGTGCCATGAGATTTCATTTCAAATAGATTATGTTTTTTGCTTTTCAGAATTTTGCTTCAGGACATTATAAGAAAGCACTTCTTGCCATCTGTGCTGGTGATATGGAAGACTACTAAAATCAAGAGGTCAACAGAAAGAATTTGGAGGATTACTTTTATAGACACATCAAGATACAGGCTTAATTTGTGCTGTTAGTAATATAGCAGAACTATGGAATCATATTTTCTCTTATATCTTTAAAATTATTTCAGGCCAGAAATGTCTATTACTGAAAATATATGATCTGGGATTTGCACCTGTTATTTAATCAGCAATTAATTAAACTATGTGTGATGGGATAATAAAGAAATACATTGTCTTGGAATATATTTTGTTTCATTGTGAACCATCAATACCCTACAGTAAGAAAGCTTTCCTTGATTTGAGAGACCAACAAAAATGTACTGTGTGAACATTCCCCTTAGGAGAATTTTCTAGACTCTTACACAAATACAGTAAAGCTTGTGTGAGCACCTGAAGCAGACTGTAGAAAGAAAGAAAGATATAAAACAGTAAAATGCACCAAGAAATAGGTCTACAGGGATGGTTGTACAAAAGACTTAAATGTAAAAATAGCATGTGGGAGGGGTGCAGGGGTGGAGGGAGCTGAGACAGGGTGCATATTTTTGTTGTATTCACAATCACACCGACAGAGAAAGTTTATCTCTAGATAACATTATTAATCCGTATTTTGCAACTTGCCCAATCAGAAAAGTTATTGCTCACAAATTTTTGTCTTTGCTCACATTAAGGATTAGGGTTTAACAAAAGAATTTGAGGCAAAAACTTCCAGCCTATAACATTATCTTTGGATGCTGTTTCTGGACTCCCTGGGTTTTTTCCCAAAAAATGACACAAATAGTGTATTTAACTCCTTTCCTACCATTCTTCTTTCTTTTAACTTCCCAAACTGGTTGGTTATTTAAGTACTTTTACATTGTAGTTGTTTAAACTGTTTACATTATTTTCTCTGAAAAAGAAAATATGCTCATCTTTATTTGTCTATATATTGAATCTAAAAATTGAAAGATTAAAACCACATTGAGCATTCGTCATAGTACTCATTATGGATTCAAGTTTGTAATCAGACCCAAATAGTAGGAAATGTATTTTTTAACCAATAAAACTTACTTACAGTAGACTTTTAAGAGCATTAAAGTCATTGGTCATGTGTCAGAGTGTTGTAGTCAGGGCTTACAAGGGAATGGATTTAATACAGGACACATAATTTATAGGATAATTTTATAATATTCACCCAAAAAACAAAATGTAGAAAAGTTCATGAGATCTGTCCATGCACTAGAGACCCAAAGAATACAGCTGAGGACCTGGATCCCATAGCAATGTCCTACAAAAGTCCAGCTGGAGGCCTAGAGCCCACAACAGTATTTCATGCAAGTCTGTACCAAGGATCTACACTGGGAAGGCCCAGAGGCTAATGGTGGAAGCTAGAAAGCTTGTGACAGTGAGGTGAAGGATCTGTGCCAGTAGGCTGAGGGATCTACACTGGAGCCAGAAAGAGACACTTAAAGTAAGGACTAGAGTTCCCACAAAGAGAACCACAGCCATCCTCAGTGACAGCGAGGACCTGAGCTCCTGTGACGAGCAGCTGAGTTCATATCAGGAAAATCAGCACAACAAGCTTCTCTACGAGAATCAACAGCACATCATATTCCCCTCCAGTTCTCCATTTATGCTGTTGGCAACAATCATCAGGTGGGCCTTTCATACCCTGAACCATGCCAATTCAGTTCAGCTGGATGTTACAAGTTGACCACTAGTTAATCCACCACATAGAGCATTCAGTATTGATCAAGTGTAAAAAGAACCAACTTTAATCAGTTTTTGCAATATTTAAATACTCTTTTTTTTTATTTAAGAGAAAAAAAGACATAAGAAAGACAAAAAGCAAAAGAGACAAACAAACAACTAGAGTAAACGCACAACAATAGCATTACAGGTTTACAAAACAGGATGATAGAAACTTGACAATGGTTGCAATATTGCATATCGTTATCTTCAAAATATTTCTTTACATTAACAGATATAGACATGTAAAATTGATCTAATCATATGAGTATTAACTGTTCTCAATAACTAATACATTCAGCAGTATGTTCATTTTAGTTATCTTATGTATACATATATACAGATCTATACCTTTTCCTAAAAAGTAGGTTACGAGATAAGCATGGTGACAGCATTGTAGGAGGCTGATGCAGTGGGATCACTATTTCTAGCTCAGTTTGTGCAAATTAAAAACAAAAAGAGCTGCCTCAAAATAAAAAAACCAAAAAGAGCTGGGAATATAGCTCAGTGTAAAGGTTGAGGATTTGATCTTAAGGACAGGAGAGAGGGGTGGGGGAGGGAGGGAGGGAGAGAGAGAGAAAGGGAAAGAAAGAAAAAAGAAAGAAAGAAAGAAAGAAAGAAAGAAAGAAAGAAAGAAAGAAAGAGGAAAGAAAGAAAGAAAGAAAGAAAGAAAGAAAGAAAGAAAGAAAGAAAGAAAGAAAGAAAGAAAGAAAAGAAAGAAAGGGAAAGAAAAAGGATGGAGAGAGGGGAGAGAAAGAAAAGAGGGAGGGAGGAAAGGCAGAAGGGTGGGAAGGAAATACTATGTATCAAAATACACATTTTCTTTGACAGCAACCCTAGCATATTCATAATATTCTAAATTTCTAACGAGATAGCTTCTCAGTCTTTTGACTAAGATAAATGTAAATGTACTAACAAGAGAATGTAAGCAAAGAGAGAGTGAGGAATTTATGCCAGGTGATACAAGTAGTAAACTGGAGAGCTAAGAACTCAACTCAGGAATATCTGGCTTCAGGAAGCTGTACCTCTTCCTCCATTTCCATTCCTTTGTAGCTAAAATGTCTTTTCTTTTTGGCATGTTTTAGACTTTTTTATCTTTGGAGCACTGAAATTCTATCACAATATGTTTAGCAACGGATTTCTTATTTTTTAAACTCAAACTAATTTTTGGAGAGCTGTTTCAATCCAGGTCTCTTTAGCCTTGTGTTAGTCTTAAATTACATTTTCTCATATTAAATTTTTTATTATTTGTACCACTCATTTTCTCATAGCTATATCCTCCCAGATTTCCTATGAAATGGATTTAAACTTTAATCTTTCATTTGTCATCATATTTCTTTTGTTTGTATATATTATTTTGCTGTATTCTGGAAGATTCTGGGCTCTCTTTTAGCTTCCAAATTGGGATCCTGTTTATTTTCAGGAAACCAATTTACTTTGATTCTGCAGTCATTCGGTTAATTTTCAAGAGTAATTTCTATATTTTTTCAATAGCACATATCCTTGTTAACACATATTTCAATAACTTCTTGGTCCTTTATGAGAATACTAGTTGAAATTTTTTCAAATTCTCATTGTCTGTATTCTCCGATGACAGGTATTGCTTAGTCTATTTTCTTAGTTTGTTTTTCTTTATTTTTCTCCTTATGATTTTTGTGTCTGATGATCCTCTTTTATTTTTCAATCGTACTATGAATTTTAAAATTTACAACAGTTATTAACAAAGATGATTTAGACTGCCCTATCTCGTCTTCTCCTTATTTGAGAATGAAAGCTAATTATAACCTCTTAGATGTGTGCTTAGGGTTGAAGATTTTAGGAAACTCTCCAACAAGCTATAAGTCTGGTAGAGCATGCCACCATTTATAATTTATGAATCAGCAGACCTGGTTATTTTTAAAAAGTTTACAGTACAAGAATTTACATGAAAATCTTGAGTATGACATATCAAGCTGAAATAATGTACTCATATGTTTTACACTACGTGTACTAGAATCACTGTAAATTTATCATTTGCAAATGAACTACAACAAAACCAGTCTCAGTGGTTCACACCTGTGACTCAAGCACTCTGGGAGGCTGAAGGAGTGGGTTCATAAACTTGAGCGCAACCTGGGCAGTTTAGATTCAGGCTGACTCAGATAGAGTCGGTCTCAAAATTAATGTCAAAAAGGGATAGGGATGTAGGTCAATGCAAAGGCTCTATGTTTAGTCCCAAGTACTCCCAAAAGAAGTTGTGACATTTATGTGAAGTTTGAAGTGCCAATGAACCTTTGGCTTGTTTGTTTGCTTGCTTGCTTCCTTTCTTGATTTTTGCAATAATGGGAATTTAACTCAGAACCTTTGCACAGAGCTATATATCCAGCCCTTTGTTAAAAAAAATTAATTTTTTATTTTGAGACAGAATCTCACTAAATCGTTAACTTGCCCAGGCTGGGCTCAAATTTGTAATGCTCCTGCCTCAGACTCCCAGAGTACTGGGATCGCAGATATGCCCACCCCACCCAGTTGCTGCCATAACATTTTGAAGGATGCTTGACTCTCAAGTTAAAAATTCCAAATAAAAAGAAAAATCTTATTACTTAAGAAGATATAACTTCCATTTTATAAAAATTGTATAAATAGTCTCTGTATTTACAAGTAAAGTAAGATTTAATTCTAAACTTAAAAATCGTAAATCAATTTTTAACTTACATGAATGTCTCATATGACATCCAAAACTTGTTCAAGATAAAAGATAATTCTTCACTATGCCAGTGGCATCTGCCAAAATTTCTAGTATTTTGGGATCATCACTCCCACTTCTGGGAAATTTAATACTATCATTTTTTCCTCTGATTGTTCTACAAATCTGTACCCATTTTAAACCTGTAGTCCAGAAACTCTTTCTTCATTTCCTGCATCTGTTTTTTTTTTTTGTTTGTCTGTTTGTTTGTTTTTGTTTCTTGTTTTTTTAGACAGGATCTTGCTATGTTGTTCAGGCTGGCCTTGAACTTACTTGGTTCCCAAAAGCTGGGATTACAAGTGCACGCCACCACACCTGGCAGTTACACATTCTTAATCATAAACATACAGTCTATTTTCTAAAATTTCAATGAAATCTTGGGAGAGAAAGAAGGCAGAGGTGCCCTTCATCCCATGCTTTTAACCTCTAAGTCTCATCTCTTATCCTTTCTTTCCCGGCTCTTCCATCTCCCTACAGACTTCTCAGGGCTGGAACATGGTCACTGTCTTCCATTTGAAGAAGACCACCATGGATTTTATTTTCTACTCCTTTTTAACCACCTTGCTGCCTCTGTGTTTTTTCTCAAGGAGGAAATTTCTTGGAAAAGTAGACTGAATCGACCATCCCTGCCTCCTCTCACTTACTACCGGCTTTATCTTTATACAACCGTTCACCGACGTTCAGCCAGTGTCATCTTCAAAAAATGAAAATCAGATCACATCGCAACCTCTCCACGATTCAGTGACCTCTGACTGGACTTAGAATGAAATTTCTCCTCTGGATCCTGTGCTGATGAAACAACTCTGGCCTAACTCTCCAGTCTCAGCTCGTGTCACAGGTCCAGGCACAGTGAACTGTCACTGCACACCAAACTTGTTTCTTGCTTGAGTGCTTTGCATGTGTAGTTTCTTCTGAAAATACTCTTCCCATGATTTTTGCAAGGCCACCTTGTTTGCACCTTCTTTAATTCTCTAGTCTAATAATTTATAATATTTTTTCAAGGCAGGGTATTGCTGTATATTCTAGGCAGATCTTGAACTAACTCACTGTGTAGCTCAGACTGACCTCGAACATGTGCCTCAGTCTCCAAAGTGCTGGCATGACAGGTGTGTGCCACCATGCCCAGCTTCTTGTATTCTTAACTACTACTTCACACAACTTTTAAATATTTTCATTTTTATTTATGATTTTCCACTGGACTAGAAGCTCCCTAGTGCAACAGACACTACTTTGCCCTTCACTTGTCATAGTCCTTTCACAAAGCACCATGCATACACTCATTGCATAGCTGGTGAATACACGCAGTCTGATTTCTGTCCCTTCAATTTCCTTGGCAATAATACTTTCCTACTTTTCAGTCTTTGCACAGCTTTGAGTTCTAACCATATTTCATGTCTCCCTGGCATTTGCCAGTATGTTTTTTTTAAAAAAGCAAACAAAACAAAGAACTCTTTTTCCATTATGGTATTATTTTTCTGCTTTCTTTTCCAGTCTCAATGATTCTTTTTCCTCCTTGTGATTCATAAATATTAGTTTCCTGAGATAGAGAAGACCTTGTTGTAGATTGAAAAATCTAAGAAAAAAACAGCATGTTAGCATGAAGTAAGGAAATGAGATCTCCAAGAAGAGGTCCCAAAATGAGAATCTGAGTGCAAATAGTTCATTCTGGCGTAATCGAGAATGGCCAGGAGACCCTAGTAGGCAGATAGGGAAGAAGACAGGAAAGGGGATAGCAGTCACCAGCAGTTTTGTCATAAAGCAAAGCTCACACTGTGTAACCAGGTACCTTCAGAAATCCCTATAGAATATTCACCTCACAATTTTTTCACCGAAGAGAGGAAACTAGGTAATTTATACATGAAACCCCATCAGTGACTCTCTACATGTACAAGTCTGAGTAATTAACCTCCCATTTTTTTTATCAGGGAACGTCATCCTATATTCAGAATTTTTTTTTTTATCCTATATTCAGAATATGTAGTTTTCAAAGAGATTGAATTGCTGCCCTCTTCAGGAAAGAAGAAACCTAACAGAATCAATTTGTTGCCAAGTGGCTGGCTGGTCCTCCTGAAGGCTGGTGCCGTATTACAGCTCTGCATAACCCTCTGCAGCTGATAGGTCTGATATGTAGCAATGACTGTGGCTAAGTCAGTTTGGTAGAATGGTGTCTATGCTGTTGGGTACCTGCATGGCCTCCAGCACGTCCACCATGATTTACTCTGTTCTGAGTTTACTCGGTTCTTGTTCCATCTGTGAGTCTATAGATACAAAACTGAGATCGGTCAATATCTACAGGATGCGTCATCCTGTCTGTCTGGTCCTGTCTTATGGGCATGGATTTGAGACATAAAGATTCGCACGGTTGGTGTCCCCTCCTGTAGTTCATGCCACATCATTCTTCCTCAGACATTGTTTTAATACAGTTTTGCAACCTTACTTCCACAAGTTCGCTGCTGAACTAATCAAGTTAATTACTGCCGATTAGGAGTCTGTGTGTATCACTACATCTTCTAGTTTCTCCCTACACATCTGGTGGGTACCCAGAAGTACTGCCAGACCCCTGCCCTCTGGGAAGGTTTCCTATCCCCACTATCTGTCAGAATTGACCCTGTTTGGGTTTGTCATACAACAGCAGTTCATTTGGTTTGTGGTAAAATACCCCACTGACAAACCGAGAAGCAGGCAAGGCTTTCATCTCCTCCCATGTCAGCCTAGTGTCACAAGAAGCCACAGATGTGAACAGAGAAAAGCATCAGAAGAACACAGGGAGGTGACAAGTATAATGTATGTAACCCGATTCTTCTCCCTAGGGTTTTTTTCACCATGATCTTCAATGCACTATTTACATCTGGAGACTGCTGACTCTGCCTGACTTTCTAATAAGAAATTGCAGAGTACGAGGAATCTCTTCCTTTGTGGTATTTCCTAACTCCCCCCACCTACCCAATATTTCTCGGCAGCTCATCAACATATCCAGGTCTTCCTTTGAAAATCAAAGTCCAGAACCCACTCCCATATGTCTCCAGAATGTTTAAAACATTTCTGTTCATTGTTCCCATTGCTTTTGTTCTAACTCCATGAGAGTGTTTGGTGAATCATATTATACTAATTGATTTGTTCCCCTACAATGCCATGCATTTATTGCTTATTTTGTAACAAGTGTGACATGTGGTTAAAATGTAGGTTTTTCCTGTATATGTTGGGGGATTAAAAAAAAAACTGGGGCATTTAGGGAACCAAGCCCAAACCTAGGTTCCACAAATTATTCCCCAGCTAAACTGGCCTTAACTCTACATCAATTTCCTACGTCTTTCACTGGATGCCCCACCTATTTGCATTTCTATTCCTGAAACCTGGCCTCTTTTCAAGGTGCTCTAACCCAAGCACTTTCATCCATCTCATTGTCCTAGCTTGGATCAAAGAAGTCATACTTGAAATTCCTAATTCTCTTCTTTTTCCCCTCTCTACTTCCAAGCCAAGCCAAATTTACCTTCAAAATACTCTTCTAATAAATCTACATCTCTCCAGGTCTAAACATAACTAGTTACAAGCATCCCATCTTTCTCCAGGTCTACTTCCATAGCTTCCTCTACAACCCCATTCCAATCTATTGTCGCTACTAAAGCTAGTGTTCCAAATGTGAGCATCAACACCTTAAAACCCATCAGTAGCTTGCACATTCAATGGAAGTCTCTGCATCCTTTTGTGTATATCTTTGATTGAAATTACTGCCTCGCAGAGTAGATACCTGTTTGGTATGATTTTTAAAAATTCAAAAGTTTGCCAGACATAGTGGTGCATGCCTATAATCCCAGCACTTGGGAGGTTGAGGCAGGAGGATTGTTGTGGGTTTGAGTCCAGCCTGGGCTACAAACTGAGTTCAAGGTCAGCCTGAACTGCATAGTGAGACTCTATCTCAAAAGGACAAAAAAATATTTCTCAAGGTTTCTGTGCCACTTTATCCCCTTCCCTCCAAACATGAATGAGAGTATTAGTGACTAATGAACATCATCACACAACTCAATCAACAAAGACTATAATAGAAATAATTTGCTTATTACCTGAGAAAATTTGAGTTAGAGAAATTGAAGCCTTGATGAGAGATAATGTAAGATAAGAAGGAGGGAAGTGGATCCCCTGGGCCCAGGAAGGATCTGAAGGGAGAATTAAAGCCCCTGGGGAAAGTGTAGAGAGAAACTTCAGCAAAGAAGAAGGAGGTAGTCAGCAGAGCCTCCTCCCTGAGTCAGGACTCACTGTGTGGGAGGAGTGGTTGAAAACTGCAGACACAAGGTAACTGCTGGCAACACCGGAGACCTCCACAGAGACACAGCAATGGAAGGGAACAGTGGATGCTGAGGACTGCACTAGCTAGGAATGAGTGCTGCAGGATTGGACGTCCAGCAGGAGAGGGCAATTGGCTAGGAGCTGTCTTAGAGAAAGGGCAACTGAGTTCAGAACTCAGAACAACTACTGGGTCCATCTAGTGGCTCCCAGCTGAGTTCAAGCCCACAGAAGGTACGCTGATGACTGCAGGCTGAATGGGCCTGGTCACAGACTCATGACCAGAAACAACAACTGCTGGCTAACTGGGATAAATCAACACAGATCTGGACTCTGCCTCCATTGTCTTTGAGTGACAGCAGAGACAAACACGGAAGTGGATCTCCTCACTCTCTCTCTTTCTCTTTCTCTGTCTCTCCTTGTTTTATTTTCTATTTTGTTGTTTGATTTTGTTTTTATAAGAGTGCAAACATGGTTTCTAACTTCCTTGTGGTTGTTGTTCTGTTCTGTTCTTCCTTTTGTTTCTTCCTTCTTTCTTTCCCTCCTGTCTTCTTCACCAGTTTCCCAAAGTTTGCATGATTCCCTTTTGTCTTCTAGGTTGTTGCTAATCTCTTCCTTTTCTTCTATTTCTCTGTTTTTTCCATAACTCCTTTTAATTCTCTCTTGAGGGTAAAACCGGCACACTGAGGATTTATATACTGCATACAATTTTCTGGTTTGTTTTAGATTTTGTTATAGAACTACAAATCTAGTTCATATGGTTAAAGGTAGTAAATTAATGGTTGCCTCATTTTGTCATTTTCTAGACTGTTTGATGCTATTACTGACTGCACCATTTTAGACCAAGTGACATAATTGTTCTAACCAACTGTTCACTCAGGTATACCAAGACTGAGATTGCATAAGGGAAATAGAAAATACAGTGGGCTGGTGCCAAAGACCAGGGACTGGGTCGAAGAGGCAGCAACTTCTTATCCCAAACAAACTGCAGAGGCAGGATCATGCAACAGGCTCAAAACCCCAAAACTAGCTCTGATAAATAGTCATTTCCTAAGCGTTCTGAATACTAGCAATAAAGCAACTTGCCATAGGCAATTTACAAGCATCAACCCATGAATTAAACTTAAAAAATAAAAATATACATTAAATCTGCTGAAAGATAGAATAGTTAAAACTCTTAAAGACACTATTTTAGGCTAAAACTTTATGAACAAGACCCCAATTGCACAGGAGCTATCACAAAGAATAAACAACTGGTATCTCATCCTATTAAAAAGATTTTCACAGCAAGAGAAACCTCCAAGAGAGTGAAGAGACAACCCACAGTGTGGGAAAAAATGTTTGCCAGCTGTCCCTCAGAAAAAGGATTACTATCAAGAACTTATAAAGAGCTCACAAATCTCAGACTCACAAAATTTAAAGACCCAACCCAAAAATGGACACACGAAATGAATACACACTTCTCAGGTGAAGAATTAAAAACAACAAATAAATATATTTTACAACATTCATCATCACTGGTCATTTGAAAGATGCAAATTAAGATAATGCTGAGATTCCATCTCACTCCAGAAAGAATGGCTATCATCAAAAAATCAACCAATAACAAATGCTGAAAAGGTTGTAGAGAAAAAGGAACCTTTCTCTACTGTTGGTAGGAGTTTAGAACGGTGCAACCACTGTGGAAATTAATGTGGAGATTACTAAAAAAGTAGGACTACAGGTTCCATTTGATCCAGCCACCCCCTCTTCTTTGTATCTTCCTGAAAGTATTAAAAACATCATGCTACAGAAATATGTGCACACTGTATATAGGGACATAGTTTGTAATAACCACATGCTGGAAAAAACCCAAATGCCCATCACCTGGTGAAGGGATAAAGAACATGTGGGTTTTTTACACAATGGATTACTATTCTGCTGAAAAAAGGATATGCTTGAGACATTTCTAAGAAAATGGATGCACCTTGAGAAACATACTCCTAAGTAAAATAAAACAGATACACATGTGTAAATACCACATTGCTTTTCTGATGTGCAAAACTGAAAGTGTAAATAAGGATCAAAATGTATAATAGGTATTATGAAATAGAAAGAAAATGTTCAAATGAGGAGGGAAACGAGGGTGAAGGGGGAAATGAAAGAAAGCAAAAGTGAAAAAATGAGAAAAGAAGGAAAACATGGAAACAAAACTTTTGTAAATGGGTAAAGGAGAAGGGATTGAGGGAGGGTAGAGGAATAGGAAAAACATTTTTTATGTACAAGTACAAATTCTCTATGATAGGAAAAACATTTTTTATGTACAAGTACAAATTCTCTATGATGAATGCGATCATTATGTATATTTAAAACAGACCAATAAAATTTGAATAAAAATAATAAAAACATTAAGGTATTAAAAAAATTAAAGACCTAAGAATTAACCTAATGAAGGAAGTGAAAGACCTCTATAATGAAAATTTTATTTCTCTGAAAAAGTGACTGAATAGGACATCAGACAATGGAAAGACAGGCCCTGTTCTTGAATAGGCAGAAAAATGTTGTCAAAATGACCATATTATAAAAAATGATAAAAAGTCTTAATGCATTTCCAACCAAAATGCCATAAGCATTTTTCATATATAGAAAAAATTCTTCAATTTATTTGGAACCAGAAGACCCCCAGAATAGCCAAAAACAATCCCAAACAACGGGATCAAAGCAGCAGGCATCACAATCCTGTTCTTCAAATTATACTACAAAGCTGCAGTAGTAAAAATACATTGTTCTGGTATAAAAACCGACATCTTGACCAAAGGAATAGAAAAGAAAATGCAGAAACACCAGTCACATTCAACCATCTTATTTTTGACAGAAGGGCCAATAGCATATGCTGATGTAAAGATTGCTCTTTAACAAATGGTACTGAAAAAACTTGTTCACTTACAGAAGAATTAATCTAGATCCATTATCTCTTACCCTGTATTAAAATGAAGTCAAAATAGTCAGACTTAGACATGAAGTATGCTTGGAAAATAAAGTAGTAAAACTTTTGGAGTCACAGACACAGACAAGGACTTCCCGAATAATCCCTATTTGTACAAGATGTAATACTATAAGTCAGCAAATGAAATTAAATAAAATCTAAAACTTTCTGCATAACAAAGAAAATAGAGTGAAAAGACAACCTACGGAATGGGAAAAATGTCGCTCTCTACTTCTCAAAGGACTGACATCTAAAGTATATAAAGAGCTAAAAAAATTAAGACTACAAAAAATAAAAGATCAAATCATAAATTGGGCAATTGAAATGGATACTTTTCAGAAGTGCAAATGGCCAATAAGTACATGAAAACATATTCCACATCTTTGATCACTAGAGAAATGTAAATTAAACCAACACTGAGATTCTCCCTTGGCCTAGAAGAATGGTTATTATCAAGAAATCAAAAAACAGTAAGTACTGGTGAGGAGGTCTGGGGTTAAAAGAACTCTTCACACTGTTAGTGGGAATGTAAACTAGTAACACAACTGCTATGGAAATCAGTATGAATATTCCTCAATAAACTAAAACTAGAAAGTCCATTTTCTAGGTATTTTCCTGAGAGAAGTTAGGCCAGCATATTACTCTAATAAATATACCCATGCTTATAGTAGCACAGCTCACAATGACTAAATCAAGTATGTGAACTATCTGCCTAGCAACAGATGACTGAATAAAGAAAATGTTGTATTATATACAAGGGCAAATTTGAGTCTCTTTTAGAAAAATGGATGGATCTTGAGATCATAATAGTAAGTGAAATAAATCAGACAGAGTTAAGTATCACACGGTGTCTCTAATGTTAGAGACCCAAAATATTAATAATTTAAAGAGAAAAATGAAAGAGAGATGGCAAGATTCAGGGAGGTAAACTAGCATGGGGAGAGTAAGGAGTGTAAAAGTGATGAAACTATGATATGTGTATAAACTAATTCTCCCAGATGAATGTAATTATTATGTATAGCAAATGTATATCAGTAAAAACTAAACATTACATCACTGGTAACAATGGTCACTGTGTTGTGGATGGAACACAGAACTTATACCTATGTAAAACTAAAACCAGCCTCTTCCCATCTCTCCACTGCCCTACTTTCCATCTCTTGTGTTCTCAACTTCTGTGGTATCAGTTGTTTTAGATTTCACATATGAGTGAGATCACATAGTACTTTTGTGTATGAAATATTTCCCTTAGTATAACGTGTCTTCATCATCCAACATTTCTCAAAAGTCCATCAGCAATCAATGATTTAACACGGGACCAATTTGGAGGTTATAATTGTTATGCTGGTTTACATTAGTCTTTGACCGTTATTTATGGTGTATCATGGAATAATTTCCATTTTAAAGGATTCAAGAATTGAAATGCTTGATATTTAGTGCCTTAAATTGATCCTAAAACTGTGACCGAAGTCTGAGAGGGAGAAAAAGTGTTTATATGAATTATTATATATAGAAAATGCACAGGTTTGGGCAAATAGACTGAGATTTCACACAATGAAACCAATGTAAGAAATTTATTTTATTTTTTTGTTGTTTTCCAGTCAGTCATGTGTAATTAAAATAAAACAAATATCAACTGCATATTATTTAAGCATCATATAATTTAAATCTCAAACTCTTGTATTTTTAAAGTACTTGGTTCACTAGAAGATATTATTACTTCAATAGTCGTATATCTATATTATGTAATCCCATTTGTGTGTTTTGGAAAGAATAGATTTCACCTTTAGGATACTACAATCATTTCTCTCTAGCCTTACTAAACATTTTAGAAATAAAGAAAAAAGAAAAATATTAAAAGTTTAATATTTGTTTACATCCCACAGAGGAAAAAATGGCTCTTTAGTTACATTCAAAATGCTTCCATTTTCTGTCAAACCTCAGTATTCTCTGATGTAAGCATGATTTTTCAAACATTAGAAGAAACCAAGATTCAGAAAACACTAAGCAATTTGTCCTAGAGTATTCATGATAGAATGGTGGTATTCATGCAGGTGTGAATCCCACTCTTTGATGCCAGCACTTTTTCTTTATACTTCATTGGGTATTTCTTTACAAAAACCAGGAGAGACAAAACTGTAACTTGTAGAACTTCCATGGCGATAGTGTAAGAGGTTTGCGTGGACTTTGTTTTTAGACTTTATTCAGTTTTTCGAAATAGGTTTCACTCAGTTGCTCGAATGCTAAAACAACATTGTCATTTTCATTCTCACATAATTCACGCAAGGAAACACTGCAAATA
>RJWM01036373.1:0-18224 GCA_004363535.1 Dasyprocta punctata
AGGACAGAGAAGTAAGTACTTTTTATTCAAGTTTTTTAATAGGGTAAGGTGGCTGAATTCAGCAATTAAAGCATGGCTGTGTAGTTAAATTTGTATCCTTTTTTGGCATAAGTATATCTCATGCAATGCTGGGACATACTTATACTTAAAAAGAATTGATTGTTAAGCTGGGCATTGTGGCACATGCCTGTAATTCCAGCACTTGGGAGGCTGAGGCAGTAGGATCACCGTGAGTTCAAGGCCAGTCTGGTCTACACAGCAGGTTCAAAGCCAGCCTGAACTGCAGAGCAAGACCCTGCCAAAAAAAAAAAAAAAAAAAAGAAAGAAAGAAAATATTGTTGATGTGAAATTCAAGATTAACAGAGTATTCTGTTTTGTGTCTGGCACAAAGAGTAAGCTAGGACAGTGGTTAAGAGGCGAGGCTGTAGCTCCGAATGTTTGGGGCTCCTTGCCGACTGAGTCCCTTGGATAGCATATTTAACTCCCCTGTGCCTTACTCTTCTCCTCTCTGCCATGAGGGTGGAGAAAGGGCTGCTGGGAAGCCTGAGAGATACAAGTAAATACCACACACTGTGCCTGGCACATAGTAGGTGCTCAGGAAACTTATAAACACTAGCGGGGTGCTCGGGAGAAACCAGGGCTGTTTATTAATCTGAGCCTTACTTTCCCCATCTGTAAGACGGAGCCGATGACACTCACCTTTCAGAATCGCCGAGGTGTTAGCGATTGTGGGTACAGAGCTCGGTACGTGGCTGCTCTGACTTCATCCCAGTGGCCAGGCCAGCGGCACACAGATTGCCCCTGGGCAGGGTCTGTCCTCCTCAAGGCCTGGAGCAGCCCAGAGTCTGAAGCCTGACTAAGGACAGGAAGTGGGGTGACCCGGAAGTGCCAGGGGCTGCAGAAACAGCGTCCGGTCTCGCTGCACGGCAGGAGCTGGCAGGGTCCTCCGGCGCCCTGAGAGCTCGCGTCGGCTTCCTCATCACCTGCTTCTCCGATTGGCTGACGTCTGGGTCTTTCCCTAGAGGACCCGGCGGCTGAGGCACTGGGTTCCCCAGGTAGGTGGAGTGGCGATCACACACACTGTGGGGCAGGGGCAGACTTCGGCCTGAGACTTCGATGGGGTCAGAGGCTCAGGCGGGGAAGCGGAGCTCTAACAGCCGCCTTTGAGGAGCTGGGCGGAGCTCTCCAGGAAGCAGGGGGTCTCCAGGGGACAGAGCGACCCCGCCTAACGCCTTCCCCCCACAGAGGGGTCTGGACGCGGGTTCTGTACCTGGCACCACTCTGGGGACCGGAGAGGGAGATGAAGAAGACCCAGTGCCAGTCTCGGGGTGGCTCGTGGCCCACTGAGCACGGCGTCCAAACACCAAGTGGCGAGTGCTGTGCTAAGTACACGAACAGTGAGCGCCCCGGGACACAGAGAGAGACCGCAGTTCGGACCGGGGTGGGCCCGGGGAGGCTTCGGTGGTGGGGAATGTGAAGCTTCGCGCGAGTCTTGAAGGAGGAGTGGGTATAAAGAGGGGGACAGAACAAAGGGGCAAAGCATTTCAGGCCGAAAATATAGCAACTCCCAAGCCACGGATTCTCTATCTACATAAATGATAAAACAGGGACATTGGTAGCTGCCAGCATTTCCTGAGTGTTTATTGCAAAGTAAAGCACTTGACATGGATTATCTCATTGACCCCTGACACTGGTCCCCCGAGATGGGTCTCATTAATTTTCCCATTCTCCAAATGGGGAAACCGAGTCCTGGGGCAGTTGTGTCACCTGCCCCTGTGTGCACAGCCAGCAGACATCAGAGCTCCGCGCCACACCCCGGAATTTCCGGTTCCCGAAGCCGAAAGCTTCACGCCCTTGCGCAGCCTCTGCGTCCCAGCTGAGGATGAGGCGGCAACCGGGCCTCCTCCACCACCTCTCTGCAACCCTGCTGTTTTCTCATCTGTGGGACAGCCCGGCCCAGGCCCAGGCTCCCGCCGGAACCCCAAAGGGCTCCTTTCACTGCAGTACCCCCGCCATCTGCCTTCACAAGGCATCAAGTCAGGGCAAAGTTCGGGGAAAAGCAAAGTCAACGGCCGGCTGTGCCCGGAGGCCTCGGGTGAAGCCGCAGCGATGCCCGTCTGCTCACGGTCGCCTGTCACTCCAAGCACTTAGCTGTCCCCATCGATTCGCGGCCACTGGAGTGGGGAGCCCCTTGGGGGAGCTGCGGAAGTCTGTGAATTTGCCTTCCATGAGGGTGCGTTTCTCACTTGTTGACTTTATCTTATTCCCGTAGTTGTTCCATTTAGAAATAAATAATATTGTCAGGTTACAAAAGAAAAAGCGAAAAGGGAGCAGATGTTGGTCCTGTTGCCCTTGAGCCCGTTCCCTCTGGAGCGCCCTCCTGCACCAGGGGGAGCTGCCCACCGAGGCGGCCACTGGGCCAGGCGCAAGTGGCCTTGCCTGGGACCATGGTGGGGCCTGGAGGTGAGAGGTAGCAGAGGGAGGCTCCTCTCTGGCCCCAAAGCCCCTGGCAGAAGCTGCATCCTCCTGCAAGGGGGACCTGGCATCACCTTTGGAGATGCTGCCTCCTCCAGCTACCGGCCTCATGGGCAAGGGCTTAGACTCGACATTCTGTGTTTGTGGCCTCATCTCTTGTATCTGCTGGGCAAATTGCACCCAAAGTGCACCCCTTCCAGTTTAAATACATACTGAGTGTGGTTCCTCTCTACGTGGCTGGACTCTACCCCATCTAGAAAGGGATGCTAACCTGCCAAGTGAAGACATCTGGGATGCAACCCAGTCTATAAAACTATTACCAGTCTTGTCCAATACAATTTAGTTCAATTCAGTTCAATCTAATGACTCAGATGAACTCAATTCGAGGTAACAGACGTTCCTTGAACACTTTAGAAGAAGATTGTCATTTGACAAAAACAAATGGTAAAAGAAAAATGATTAAATCAATGGTGTTGGAACAACTAATTATTGGGAAGGAGTATAAATATAGACTTGCCTCATACTTTTTTCCAGAATAGTTGACAGAAGAGTTAACCCTTCTCTCCCAAAGAAACCACAAGATTTAGGAGATGTTACAGGTTAAAGTTGATTGGATTCGGTAATGAAAAGGACTTTTGAAAGTGAGAAACACCTTTTGTTTGTTTGTTTGTTTCTCTTGTAGTACTGGTGATTGAGTTGGGAGCTTTCCCACTGAGCTATCCCTCCTTTTTTATTCATTTAATTTATTTTGAGACAAGGTCTTGCTAAGTCATGAAGTTGTCCAGGCTGGGCTTGAACTCTAGATCTTCCTGCCTCATCCTCCCAGAGTTCTGGGATCACACACACATACCACCAGCCCACTGCATGGAACATATTATGAAGAGGAAAAAACTAGCTCTAGGTATTAAACCCCTTCGACAATATTAAAATTAAACTGAAAATAACCTAGGGTTAAAATTTGAAACAATGACAGAGAATTTGTATTCTTCATATAGAAATTTTCTACAAACAAATAGGAGAAAACAGTCTGAAGAAAAATCTGACATAAACCTGCAACTCATATGAAATACATGAGAAAATGTTAATCAGCCACTGAGAGATGCAGATTTATAATAATAAGAATTCTCTTGCCAGTCAAATGGGTAAAGTATGTTTCGTTCTCTAAATAATCTTTAAACTGGTGAATCTGGTGTGAGAAGGAAAGTCTCATCATTGCCAGTGGGAGCGTGAATGATTATATTTCTGGAAAATAATTTTGTGACGCATCTCAGTGATGTTACAAATGCTTACGGCTTTCTTTCTCCTCTATGACACCAGATTTAGGAATCTATCCAAGGTAAGTAGAGACTCTGCAGTCCACTTAGCATTACTTAGAGTGAAAGGGACCACAGACTCCCCTGGGGAATCCCGGGGTGTGGCAATCAAGCACAGCATCTCATGTTATACAACACAGGAGATCCATATCATGTGCTAAACACACTTCATAACAAAGGTACAGGCAAAGAAAAGGGCCAAACCAGACAAGAAAGGGACTTTTTTTTCTTGTACCGGAAATCAAACTCAGGACCTTGGGCTTGCCAAGTAGGCCCTGTGCTGCTGAGCTATATCCCTGGTCCTGAGAAAGGAACTATTGTACTTGAAGGCATTGGGTGTTATTTAAATTGGGTTGTGAAGGGTAAGTAGGAGTTTATCAAGTAGAATAGAGGAAAGTCCAGGCAGAAAGAAAGACATGTGGAAATCAGGGAGACTCAAGAGAATACTTTAAGGCATGGTAAGGAGTTTGGTGTGTGAAGCTTAGCTTGTTCACGCCAGAAGCAGGAGGGAGGGTAAGTGGTGGTGTGGATCAGGATTTTGGTCAACTACAGTTTGCAAGCAGAACTATGGGAACGTGAGTTTTGCTTCAGCTGATTTCCAAGGCACCCGGCAGGCGAGGGCACCCGGAGGAGGCCCTGCTGAGAGACCAGCCAAGACATGCTGAGGCTGGGCCCAAGGCGAAGGGGCAGTGTGCTGAGATGAGAAGGAACAAGGGAGTGATTCCTGGATTTGTCATTTTTAAGACAAATGGGAACAAATGTTTCAGATGCAGCTGACAGTTGCAATCCGGAATTCAAGAGGCACCAGGAGGAGGCACCGGCCAGGGACTGCCCCGAGTAGTCGGAGTCCGAGAAGAACACGGGCATACCAGTTGCCAGCCTTGTCCAACCGAAACAGACTGTGCGTCCTTCCTGGAGGCCATCCGGGAAGCACAGTCCTCTCCTGGCGACCCCAAGGGGGCCCAAGCAGACGTGTAGCATCTGGTGTCTACAGGTTCTGGCCTTTTCTCACCCGTTCCCTCCATAGTAGAAGTGAGGGAGATCAAAGTGCACAAAACACGACCTTTGAGTCTGCGACAGGTGACAGAGGGCAGCTGGTGACCAAACGCAAAGTACTGATTTCCTGTGACTATCTACATGAGCCCCTCCCCAAAATAGATGGATGATTGCAGACACTGGGCGTTGGTTGTGCAAGGACACGCACACATGCACACACACAGAGCACTGCATCCTACTCAGGTCGCGTGCATTTTTGGATGGTCATCTGAAAGACTGAGTGAGTACGCATGGGAAGATTTTCATATATTACTGTGACATCCTTATTAATACAAGAAGAAAGGAGAGGGCTGGTCCTGGCTCACAGGCCTGCAAGCTGAGTCTGGTATAAAGGCCTCGGTTTACGGGTTAATTCTTCCATCTGCTGGGGTGGCTGCCTTCTCAGGCGTGTCGGAGAGAGGAGGATTTATCACCCAAGGCGCTGCTGTCATTGGGAATGCAGGTAAATAACCGCCTGGCAAATGCGGTGTGAAGGGGACCTGCTCTGCTCAGAGCTGGCATGTGGAGAGGTGCAGAGTGGGGTTCAAGGCGAGGAGACGGGACAGGAGAGACCACCAGCTCACGTGTGTGGCTGCTTCCCATCCGAGGGCACAGTTGTGCTCACCGGGGCGTGTAGCTAGGTCTGGCAGAGACAGCCTGTTCCCAAAGCACACCGTCATCATTACTGCAGGCTCTAAATGATCTACAGCCTGGCGATGATGGGGTTCAAAATGCCAGGCATGTGACTGTTTAGTAAAAGGTGGCAATTAACCTCCACACCCCCATTATCACTTGGTTTTCTCAGAGTTGGGTGCCAACCCCAGATGAAGCTTTAATCTTGTGTCATAGACTCAGGGTGCAGGGTGACAATCGGCATCCTGGGCCCAAGCCCTGACAAAGCTTGGGAAATGTCTTTTCAGAACTTGAGCTCCAGTGCCCCACCCCTTCTTTGGGGCCATGTCCTGTAGCTTCATTTTGAGGGCTCCCCATAAGTTTTCTGGGTGAATACTAAACTGCTGTGATAATGCCAGAAAATACAGAGCTTCCAAGCGTCCTACTCTCTCACGGAACATTTTGGGTAAGGAGAGGCGTAGACAGTTGGGTCCACAGAGGCCCCATCCATGGGACCCAAGTCCTTTTCTCAAATTAATCTTTCTGTGGCCAATGTTTTATGTAAAAGGCTAGACGGTAAATACTTTCAGCTTTGTGGACCACATGGACCTGATCGTGACTACTCGGCCCTACCTTTAAGTATTAAAGTAGCCAGGAACTAGATGGAAACAAATGGATTAGCCATGGATCAATAAAACTGTATTTGCAAAAGCAGGAAGTGGATAGGATTTGACCTGTAGGCCAAAGTTTGCTGACCTTTCTGCTCTAATGCAGTCCGATGGAATAAGCCACACTTGTACTTTTTACTTTTGAGTCATCACATTTAAAAGGTGCAATAAGGTCAGGCAGGGTGATGCACGCTTTTAATCCCAGCACTCTAGGAAGCTCAGGTAGGAGGATCACAAGTTCGAGCACAGCCTGGTTTACTTAGCAACTTAGCAAGACCTGGTCTCAAAATAAAAAGAATATTAAAAAGAGTGGGTTGGGAATGTAGCTCAGTGTGAAGGCCCTGGGTTCAATTTTCCATTCTGCAATAAATAAATAAGTGAACATGTGAAAGTAATTTTAATATTACATTTTAGTTAATACAATATACCTAAACTTTTGTCATTTAAATTTGTAGTCAAATATTTAAAATTTTAATGAGATAGTCTACTTTTTTTTTTTCTTTGGTGCCTAGTCTCAGAAACTCGGTATGGGTTCCATCCATCTTTTTTTTTCTGTTTTGGTACCGGGGATCAAACTCACAACCTCACGCTTTCCAGGCAGGTGCTTATGCCACTGAGCTAAATCCCCGGCCCAGAAACTTGGTATGTACACACACTCAGCCCATCTCAATGGGGACAGGACACATTTCAAGTGCGTGGCACACCACACAGGGCCAGTGGCTGCCCTATGAGACAATATAGTCCTCCAGGGTTGCTCCTGCCTGCTTGGCGAAGTCTGCTTCATTGGCACTATTTTGCATTCCAGCTTAGCAGAAGAGGGAGACAGAACTCAGGCCTAACTGTTTTAGGCCTAAGTCAAGACTCCAAATCGCACATATTGCTTTTCCTTACTTAATCCCGGTGAGAATCCAATCACGTGGTGTGCCAGATGCAAAGGGTCTTGGGAAATGTAGTCTATAATTGGGTGTAGCCAGCTGCAAAAGACCTTGGGAAACATATGCTCAGTTGAAACTTGGTGGAGGAAGGGCTGTTACTCAAAGGACAAAGGGGGACAAATACCGGACACCTACAATTTGAAGGAGGAAAGGTTTATTTCCACTCGCAACTCACAAGTTTCAGGCCGTGGTTGCCTGGCTTAAATGCAGAAATGGTGGGGAGGAAGGGTCTGCTACTGAGGAAAGCTGCTCTGGTAAGGGAAGCCCGGAAGCAGAGCAGCCAGGAAGGGAGCCGCACCCTTCCAGGCCACACCCCGGGGACCGCCTCTTCTCCTCAGGCTCCGCCTCCTTAGAGGGGTAGTGTGCTGCAGACCTCCACTAGCTAGTACCTCGTAAGACCCCCACCTGTGAGCGGGGGAGGATTGGGGGACCTCCCATCCCAGATCCCAACCAGTCTGCTGGAGAGATGATAGCACTCGGTATTTCATCCTCATAATTGAAATAGGAGATATATGAATGTTTTTATTGCTGTAACGTGAAATGCCCACAAACTGAGTGGCTGAAACCCACACCAACGTGTTATTTTGCCGTATGGAGGTCAGCACCTTACTGTTGGGGCCCAGGGTTGGGTTTCTTCCTGGGGGCTCCAGAGGAGAATTCATTTCCTTGATTTTTCTAGCACCTAGCGGTCCCCGTCACCTTTCTCCATCTTCAACCCATGTCATTCGGTCTCCTGCCCCAGTTGGCCACTTTTTTCCTTTAATGTAGGACTTCTTGTCTCCTTCTTACAGAGCCACTTATGATCCAGTGAGCCCAGAATCCTTTCCCATCTCACGATCTTTCATTTAGCCACATTTTGAAAATCCTTTTTGCTGAATAAGCCAAAGAGAGGGATCTGGGAAGCGTAGAGGGTGAGGAACGCAGAGCTGGGAATTCCTTATTCTCTGTCCACCCAGGGGGGCGTACTCTCTGCATCAGTGTCTGCCACAGAAGCCCACCATGGTCCCAGCCTCTTGCGGGTGACCCTGACCTGGGGACTCTGGGAATGACACTGCTCCACTGGGAGGTGCTCATAGCTTCCCGCTCTGCTAATTTCCAGGTGACCCTCTGTCACTTGTGGACTTAGCTACTCTTTCATTTGTATGACAAGTTCCCACATTCAAGTCCTCTCTACAAATACCTGAAGTGCTTTCTGTTTTCCTTAGATGGACCTTAATTAATCAAATCAGTGAGAAATTGTTTTAAATAAACCTTAGAGAAAAACAGACATTTATATGATACTGTCACTACTCAGATTAGCTCTGAAATTCTTTTTCTCTTTGTGAATTGTCATAACACAAAATTTTTAAGGAAAGAAGGAAGGGAGGAAGGAAAAAGGAAAGAAAGAAAGATAGAGTTGCCATGTCAAATTACCATGAATGGGAGAACTTAAAATAACAGAAATGTATTCTCTCTGTTCTGAGGCTAAAAATCTAAAACCAAGGTGTCAACCAAGCTGTGCTCTCCAGCATCTCTAAGAGAGAACTCATCCTTGCCTTTTCCAGGTTCTGGCAGCTGCAGGCATCCCTTGGCTTGTGGTCGCATCCCCCATCTCTGCTTCTGTTTTCCCAAGACTTTCTCTTCTTTGCTATCTCAAATCTCTCTCTGCCTTTCTCTTGTAAGTACACTTGTCATAGAATTTAAAACACACCAGGACACCAGGATGGTCTGGCCTCAATATCCTTAATATAATTATATCTGCAAAGAGTTTTCCAAATAAGCTCACATTCACAGACTCCTTGCATTACGACATAAGTAAGTCTTTTGGAGGGAGGCGCCATTCAACCCACTACAATCTTTTATGTTGCTTTAGAGCCAATCAGAACTCTCTCTCTCTCTCTTTCTCTCCCTCTTCTTCTCTCTTTCTCTTCTCTTTTTTTCTCTTTCTCTCTCTGTCTCATTCCTTCTTTCTTCCCCTCTCTTTTATCCTTTCTCCCTCTCTTGCTCTCCCATTCACACATGTGAATTCCATTACTCTACTTCATTTACTCAGCTTAGCTTTCAACAGTTTCTACTGTTTCAACAAAGGCACAACCAATTCTCAAAAGACAATCAGTATGTCCCACAGCAAATAGTGGAAACCCTTATCATTAATGGAGAGGAAAATGTAGCTTGTCAACATCACAGAAGCGGTGCAGTGGCACAGCTGGCTTTGCACTCTCTCTGTCTGTCTCTATTTCTCTCTCCCTGTTTCCCTCTCTCACTGTCTCTCTCTCTGTCTCTCTGTTTGTCTCTGTCTTTCTCTCTCTCTTTCACTCTTTTTTTCTGTCTCTTCTCTCTCTCTGTCTTTCTGTCTCTTCTCTCTCTCTCTCTGTCTCTCTGTCTCTGTCTCTCTCTCTTTCTGTCTCTGTCTCTCTTTCTTTCTCCCCTCTGTCTCTTTCTTTCTGCCTGGAAATTGGAAAGGAGTTTAGAACTCTTTACTTGAAGGCACTGTGGGTCCAGTTTATCCTTCTCTCTTCATCCCAGCAATGGCTTTTTCTGTTTTTAATCCAAATATCTATTTTCTGGTCTATTTTTAGTGCACATTATTCTGGCAAGTTAAATGTGGTTACGATGTCTATTGAGCTTGTGATGTTTCTAATAGTAAAGAGGGGTGGGTCACAAAGGCATAATTTTTCACAGAATCATCCAAAGCCCTAATTTCTGTCATTGCCCAGCTGATGGCTCCAGTAGATGAAGAGCACAAGTGACGTCAGTGAAGACTTGAGCTGGCCATGGAGATGATACTCCAGTGGCTGGTTCCAAGCAGAGAGTCTATTGCTGAAATGTAGGAGCACTGACTAATCTTCACCAAGAATAAACTGGGAAGAGCATTAGTTATAGAAATAGAGCAAGTAATTACCCTAGCTTAAAAAAAGTAAAACATGATGTGCTCCGTAGATGAGTTAAATCACCTATCATCTTTAATGTAAGGGAAAACAAGGTCCTATGTAGAAAGTTCATTAATCTTCAGAAAAATGCAAGAGAGGGAAATGTGAGCTTTCAGAGGACACCCTAGTGCCAGTGGAACGGGGCATTTTTCTGGGTCCGGAACCAGGGAAGGGATTCCTCCAAAAGCAGAAATAGAAGGTTTGATACAGCATTAAATGAAATATCATCTTTGCCACTTCTTCTCTGAAACTGTGAATAGCTAAATAGATGTCTGACCATGCAAGTTCAGCATATGGATTATTCTAGCAAACCATTAATCCAGCACCTATTTTATGAAACCCATGATGGAGTTTGTGCCGAGGAGTGACAGCTGCCTGCCACGGCACTAAGACCGTATCTACATCTCCAGCATTCACAGCGCCCTGTCCTTTTTTAGATAAGGAAATTAGGATTCAGCAAGGCAAAGAATTTACCCAAGGCCACAAATGGATTTCCTCAATTTCAAAATGCCATTGATTGCAGGGCTTACCATTGATCTCATAACTGCCTTTCAGGGACCAACAAAAAAGTACATTTCATTAAGCATAAAGCTCTGCTGTAAGATAATTTTTTTCTCTCAAAAACATTAAAAATTGATGGAAAAAGGATCATTGGAAATTCACAACATGGCAGCACAGCCCTGCAGGTGCAGGTTCAAGGTCTGTCCGGTACACGACCAGACTCTGCACTGCGGCCACTCGTTTCAGCTCTGTGTGTTAGGTGCCAATGACGGCAATGGCGGGAGTGGTGAGAATGGTGGCAAGGGCAAGAGTGGCGGGAATGGTGGCGGCGGTGGCAGGTCACAATCAGACAACGTGGTTTCCTACTCCACACCGGCTTTTCTGTATGGGCCGTTGTCAAACCTGATTCCTCTACATCTCCACTCATTTCTTATTCTGCAAATGACCTTAGGACAGGCCCTGAGGGACAGCGGAGAGCAGACCTCCCAGTCCTCTTGGGGTTTGCACTTAGCTGAGAGGAAGTGGGGAGAAGGGTGTCGGGTGTTATAAAATAATCATCCAGACCAATGGGAGGTGGAACTGAGGTGTGTGCCACCCAGGGGAGGTTCTCAGCGCTCCCAAAGCTTGGGGAGAACGTGGACTGCATCTCTGACCTGAGGCCCAGAAAGGAGAGAGGTTTTGCTTTCACTAGGAGAGGAAGAGTATGCTTAGCTGAGAGCAGAGTACACGCAAAGGCCCTGTGGTGGAAGGAGCAGGAAAGGTATAAGGAAATGAGAGCAAACCAGTGTCCTCAGAGTGCAGGGAGTGAGGAGGCTGGCAAGGTGGTGGGAGTGTCATGGAGAATTTCAGAGGCCACCAGGCCATTGTCCAGAGTGGCACCCGGAACACAGATTGTGGATCTAGTCTCTCTGGGCTCCTGTCTGATTCTGCTACTTCTGAGCTGTTACTTCGTCTGTTTGTTCAGGTGACGCCTGAGGATCTGCAGAAGGTCTACTTCCCTGTTTTGTGTAATTTTTAAATTTGTTCTGCATTGTTTATGCTTGAGTTTCTCATGTTCAGGAAGTCATGCAGTATTTAGCCTTCTGTGTCTGATTTATTTCGCTTACCATTATGGTCTCAAGGTGCATTCATTTTCCTACAAATGGCTGTAATTTATTCTTCCTTAAGGCTGAGTAGTACTCCACTGTGTATCTCTATGTCACATTTCTGAAACGGCAGCGTTGTTAACTGCCTGTTGGGGAGGACAGTGACTGAGACACAGCCGATGTACTGCACGTGGGCTCATCTTCCCTTCTCATGCCCTCCTCAGTGCTCCTCTCCACCAAGGGAAGAGCGAGCAGCCAAGAAAATGATGGCAGTGATTTGATGCAATCTGAAGGAGTAGAAGCCATGTTATTTGCCCTGGGTGATATTACCATGATCTTGCATAGTAGTGTTTAATCCAGCACCTGTACTCAATAGGCAATCACGCTGCATCTTGACAAACCCCGCTTTTCAGCCTTTAGACATCCTCACTTGACTTTGGTAGTTGGTTAGCCTTGCTTTGGTGATACTAATTGAAGCTATCAAATGTCTCACGGTATTTCTTAAGTGTCCTCATTAAGTGACGTGTGCTCGATTCTGATAAATTATGCATGAAAGAATATTTTCTAAAATAATAGTTTATAAGGTTTTCCACAATCTAAATAACCTCAGAGTCCCACGGCACCAACATTCCTTTCCTTTCTTTTTTCTCTATGCTAGGGAATAGGAAACAAAAACAGGAAGGAAAAGCAAAAGAAGCCAGGTCCCTTTTATACCAAGGGATAACTGTTGTATAATAGCAGGAACAATCATTATGTAATCATTCACTGAGCTGCATAGAATTTCTGTCGAGAGTAACTTTGCATACACTTCTCATTTAATTCTTACAACCTAATGGGAGAGGTCTGACTACTTGTTACAGTTTGTGTTTGGATGTCCCCCCCAAGCCTCATGTGGTCATGAGGGGCAGGTCTTCAGAAGGTGGCTGAATCTAGCATTTGTGATTGGTTCATTGTCTAGCACTGGGATTGGTGATGTGAGTGCTGCACCTGCCCAGGAGCAGGTAGCTGACATAAAATATAGGGGAGGGAAGGAGACGTACTCTTTCCTTTTTTCCCTTTTGCTCTGATTACTTCTGGTATCCGCTGTAGCCACCGTGAATGGTTGTGCTTCAGCTACATCACTCTGCCTTGTAGCCAGCTGATTATGGACTGAAACCTCCACAAATTGTTAGCTAAATAAACTTTTCCTTCCTTCATTTTGGGTGTCGGATATTTTGTTCTAGCAATGAGAGAAAAGTAACCAAGACACTAGTCCTAGTATTTTGCAGCTCAAGCTACTGAATGTTAACAGATCAAGTGTACTGAGATGGTCAACATTTGAGCTAGGACTCTTGAGTCAAATATTTTCAGGGCAGTGTGATTGCTTTTGTTTTCCAGCTTGGCTTGCTGTCATTTGAATACCAGAGAACACCTCAACTCAGTAATAATTTACACACAGGACACATTTGTTAAGTATGCATCCAGCTCATATAGAAACACATGAGTGGAAATTGTTCACTCAGTCCCTGCACACTTCCAGGTAAGCCACCTACTAACTCTATTCCTGAGCAATGTGTGTTTGTGAAGAAGCAGAGAGTGAATGGCCTGGGCTCATTCATTCAGTTCATTCCTACACTGAATGGATGCCGCTGAGGAGTTACCCTGTGCCAGGTTCTGTGCGGATCAGCAGGAGCCATAGGTAGGAAAACATAGTTCCTTCTCTTAGGGGAGCTCAATGGAGTCTCCTTAGGGCTAGGGAACTCAGCCTACCCTGATACCATGGGAAAGACCCCAGACTCCCAAAGCCTAGACCTAGAAGTGACCTTAGGGGCCATCTTCATGTGAAAGGGGAGACAGTTTACCAGGCGGACCATAGTGAAGTGTCACACAGGCCTGGGTTCAAGTCCAGTGTCTGTTCCCTACTAGCCAGGCCTCATTGGCTGTGCTTCTCCATGGGGGGGTCCCAGGTAGCTGGGGTAAAGTTCAAACAGATGACATAAAGCCATTAGCGCAGGACCTGTGCACAGTGAGTGTTCGTAAGTGTCTAACCTTGGTGTCGCTGTTGCTACCCTGCTTTTTGTCTGTGTGCACCAGCTTTGGCCATTCCTGCAAGTTTAAAGTTTCCGTGTTATATCTACTTATCTGTATTGTCGATGCTTTTGATGAGGCCGATACCTTCTGCGACACTTCACAGCACAGACTCAGCCCCAGGCCTCCTGTGGCCTCTGCGGGCTTCTAAGCTGCCCTTTATGATGAGGGCAAGCTTCTGCCCTGCTCCCCTGACCCCTTCACCTCACTGCCCCCTCACCTCAGCCCACCCTCCGTAGTGAGTCCTTGAGGAGCAGCATGGCTAAACCTGTCACTCCCCCATCTGCCAATTACTCCCATTGCCTTGAAAAGACACCTTGAATGCCGCAGTCCCCTGCAGGCCCCCATGGATTTCCCTGGCATCGCTCCTGCCAGTTTCCTGTGCATCTCTCAGAACAACCACCACGGGCCTGCCATGTCTGCTCCTCAAACTGCCAAGCCTTTTCTTGCCCAAGGGCCTTTTTGCCTTCTATCTGCTCTTTCCGAATGACCTCCCCAGACTTCTCTGAACTTGCCTAGCTGCTTAAGTGCCACTTCTCAAAGCTGGCCCTCCTTCCCCCTCGGCACCCTTTCCTGGTGTGTTCCCATCAGGACACTTCTTGCCATGTGCTTAGTTGTCATCTCCCTCACTGGAAGTGAAGCTCTGAGAATACTGAGTACCCCATTCCCTACTGTATCCTGGGGTGGTGAGTCCGGCATATAATAGGCGCTCAATAAATATCTGTTGAAATGAATGCATGAGTTCATCCTTCACTAGAGTTGTTTTTCTAGTGTGAGTTTGGAGGAAATATACTTTCATGGTTCAGTAACTTTGTCTTGATATCTAACTTTAAAATCATACATATGTGAGTGACAACTGTTCATCAACAATACCAAAAAGCTAAAAGGTAATCACTGTCCCCTCTCCCGCAGACCTAAGGACTGTACCAGGCAGGGGAACAGACATCTGTTTATGCCCCAAGCTGCCCGGATACCAAGGAGGTGACTGACAATGAGAAGTCCTGGCATGAGACAAACCCAGGGAGAATGGCAGGGCCTGGGAAAGTAGATCTGGAGCCAGCAAGGCCAGGTTCTATGACGCTGTGAGAGGCACGGTGGGCGTCACATTGGGCATGGCTCTGTGCGCTTCTAAGCTGCCTTCACGGCCCTGAACATGAGAAGAAGGTGACTGACCCGAGTTGGCAACAGGCCAGCCTGGAACTTCACTTCCGTAGTTGCTGTTGGAAGCTGATACAAGGTGATGCAGGTCTCAGCATGAAAACCGGTTTGGGGCTGACAAAATCAGATCGTTTTATGTATAAAGCACAGATATGTGCACACACTTCATTGTGTGGGGAGGAGGAGGAGGCTAGGAAAACTGAATGTCCTCAGAGACCTAGAATTCACCTAGTAGCCCTGATGTGGTTAGGGCTTCGCTGACTCTGGGTTAGGGCAAACGATGCTGCAGTTAACCCAGCTGCAAGTTGGGGAGCAGGGCCTGGATGCCCCAAGTGCCATGCTCTTCCAGGAGAAAACACATCTTCTAGGAGCTTGTTATGCTTTGTGTCTAGCTGTCCCCCCAAAGCCTCATGCAGTCATGGTGGGGGGTGGGCTTTTCAGAGATGGCTAAATGGAGACTCTGTGGTTGACTCATGGTCCAATGCAGGGATTAAGGGTGTGTGTGCTCCACCCATCCCAGGGCAGGCAGGCTGCGTATCATATAAGGGACAGACAGAGGCTTGCCTCTTCCCTTTCCTTGTTGTTTTTGCTGTCTTCCACTGCTGTGAACAGTTGCCCTCTGCCATGTGCCACCCTGCCTTACAGCCAGTTGATTGTGAGCTGAAACCTCTACAAACCGTGAGCTAAATGAACCTTTCCTCCTCTAACCTTGGGTGTCAGGCATTTTGTCTTAGCAATGAAAAAAGTAACTGAGAGAGCTGGTGACCTTCCAGTGCCCCCTCAGGAAGCCTGCTGGTGTCCCAAGGGCCCTAGAGTGCCCCTCCCCCCCAACCCTGGGGACTTGTTTGAGACCTCCCATTTGTGTCATTAGTGTTCACGAGTCTTTGTATGAGGCTGGAGGAAGCAGGCTGACAGAACAAAGCTCTACAGGGGGTATAAATGTGAACAAGGAAGAAGGGCAAGGAGCCAGGTAACAACCAGGCTTGCCAGTACAGGTCTCCTGGCGGGTGGAGGACAGTGAGCTCCAGTTCTGTCCCTTACACTGGGCAAACCTCTCTGAGCCCCAGTTTCTTCATATAGGAGAAGAGTGGCAGGACTAGTGAGACTGTCTGTGAGCGTGGGCCTGCCAGTCTAGAGAAGATGCCGATCTCTCCATGTGTGCCCCTTCATACTCTGATCAGTTGGTTTCCTTTTCCTAGATGTTCTGTCTTAGTCCATGTTTGGTTACTACCACAACATTCTGGAGACCGGGAAATTTATAAAGAATAGAAATTTATTTGACTCATGGTCATGAAGACTGGGGAGTATGATGTAGGTGAGGGTCTGCATGCTGTGTCATAACATTGTGGAGGGCATCACATGGTGAGATGGTGCATTAATGCTAGCTTGGGTCTTCTTCTTATAAAGCCACTAATTCAGACACAGAGGCCCCATCCTTATGACCTCACCTAACCCTAATTACCTCCTAAAGGCCCGACCTGCAAATGGCAGGGATGTATGGATTTGGGGATAAAGTTTCCAACACATGAACTTTAGGGTGGGAGAGACACAATCAAACCATAGCAAGTTCCCCCTTTCATTCCAATGCTTAGTTTGTCCCAAACAGCTCACAGAGGTTTGTGTGTGTGGGGGGGGGGGGGTGCAGATCCTGCTGAGCCCCGGTAAAATGTTTGCAAATAGATCTGTTGTCTGTAGGGTTCACAAAGGCTGACTGGGACCACAAAACCACTAGCTGATCAAGAAATCCAAGGAAAATGGTAGAAATTACTTAAAACACTGCCTTACTTCCATCCCTCTCCCCTACTCTAAGAATCCTCATTTGCATACAAGTGATGTAATCATTTCTAGTTATTCTTCCTTACTCATTAAAGCATCTCTTTTGAGAATTCTTACTCAGTTGTGCTTTTCTTTTTTCCCTTTTGTTTTTGGTTTTTGGATTTTTTGAGACAGGGTGTCACTGTGCAGTTCAGGTTGGACTTTAACTCACTATGTAGCCCAGGCTGGCCTTGAATTCTTGGTAATCTTCCTGCCTCAGCCTCCTGAGTGCTGACTTCAACTGTGCATTTTTTAGCCTAGTCCTTTTTACCCTATGTACTAGAATGTAATTTTTTTTTGATATGGAGGAAATAGACAGGTGCCTGTTACACAGCAAAGTCCCACAGGTACATAGTGTCAGCAACATGTTCCTCACACATACAGTAGACAGAAAGGGGACACGTCCAGCCTGCATTGTGTGATGCTTTCACACTCGCTGCACGTACCTTCAAAGCTGAAGGCCCACTGTGTGCTTGCACACTGTAAATATCAAAGGACATAAATGTTTTGGTACTCAATTCAGTTACTGGAAAACTCCTTAGCATGTGTTGGGTATGTGGTTCTTGGGTATGTAATTCTTTTTCAACTAGGAATTTTATAAACTGCCAAATACAGATAAACTACCTCTGATGAAAGTTTTGTGCTATAAGCGTCAGGGACCCCAGCAAAGACCTCGATCTCCTGTTTGGTGCTGTGATGCAAGGGTGCAAAGAAAAACTCAGAGACAAGATAAAAATGAAATTGGGAACTGGGGTGGTCAGTGCTGAGCCAGCAAAGACCCCAACCCAGCCAGATCCACAGCACCGATTGGTTGTGTGAGCTGTAGAACGGGGTGAGGAGGCCCCGTGAAGTTGCTGGGGGTAAGATGCGGATGCCGGCAGGACCTGTAAAGAGGAAACAAAACATTCTTACATCAAGAACAGAAGAGACTGGGAATATATTATGGTTAATAACTAACTCATTTTTCAGGTAAAATAAACTACAATTCTGGGAAAAGAATTTGGGAGGGGTCACTTATCCTTGACTGCTGTGTTATCTCATATCAGAGCCTTACAGCTTTGAGGACCATATCTCTGGTCTCTGCTGTGGCCATTGGCAGGGCAGGGAGCAGGGAGGCTAACCTGTGCACCATCTTAAGTCCTTTTATGAGTCAGTTTCAGCCTGACTCACTTCTTAAAACAAGCCAAGTGTGGGGTTAACTCTTAACAGCCCACAGTGTTGACAACCTGCTCTGGGCATAATCAAAAGGGCAGTGTCTTGCATACATGTACAAATACGGTGGCACCTCAGTTCAGGAAATGAATTCTTTCCATGATTCTAGTTGCAAACTCAATTGGACAAGAACCCAATCAAGTTCAACGGTTAGGTTCAATGTTGACTTTATGGGGAAATTTGATTCAGTTCTCATCCAATTCAGTTTGTGACCAGAATCATGGAAAGAATTAAGTTCCTGAATCAAGATACTACTGGAATTGTCAGTATAAAATGCACTACAATATATTATACTGTAAATATAAAATTCATTATTGTATTTCAAAAACTGAGTATGAGGAAAATAAAATATCTTAATGAGTTTTATACTGATTACAAGATGAATTAAAAATATCTTAGTTAAGATCTTATGGGCTCAGTTGTGTCCCATAAAATTTAC
>RJWM01036374.1:0-18210 GCA_004363535.1 Dasyprocta punctata
GGGCAGGTGCAGCACTCACATCACCAATCCCAGCTCTAGACAAATGATCACAAGCGCCAGACTCAGCCCCATCAAAAGTATATGAGGACTTGGGGGGACATGGTATCACCCAATACACCAAGTATTTATTTCCTATATAGAACTGTTAGGTTGATAAAGATTTTATAAAATTGATGTCTTTTTTTATATTAGGAGAAGAAAGTAGGGGTTGAGAAATAGGAGTCTGATATAAGAACAATACTGTCAAAGACAAAATGGTTATGGGAAATTGGGTGTATATAAAATTGCAAAAACAGCAAGATTGGAATAGACTACAGAGTAGTCTTATATTGGGTGTAAGTGTGCTTTTGTTTTTTACTTTTTGGTGTTGCCCTCTTTTATTTATTCAGCAAATATTTGTTCAGTTCCTAAGTCAGACACTCTCTAGAGACTAGGGATACAACAGCACAAAACTGGTGCTATCTTAGCTTTTCTGTTGCTCACATTGATTTCAACTTGTATTTTTCAACTAAAAACGTATGTGAAGAAGGTATACTACATATATCCTACCTATGGTCTGGCAGCTCCATCCCTAGGTGTTTATCCAAGAAAATGAAGAGATATATTTAGCAAAAGCCTTGTACAGATATCTTTCTACCAGCTTTATTTATAGTAGTGAAAAACTAGAAACACCTCTGGTGTCTATCAAAAGAAAAAAAAAGGATAAGCAGTAGACTTCTCATCAAGCAAGAGAAATAAACTATATTCAGTCATATTATTCTGCGTGGAAAAAGCTAGTCATAAAAGTTACCTGCTTATGATACCATTTATGTGAAATTCTAGCCAAGGCAAAACTAACCTGCAGTGATAGAGTTCAAATCAGCAGTTCCTTCTGGGGGCAGGTGTGGGAATCGGCAGGAAAGGAGCAGGAGGGGACTCTCTGGGATGTTAATAGTATTCTGTATTTTAATTCATGAAGTTGGGACTTCTGGAAACCACAGAATGTGTTAGGGTTTATAACCGCAGAAGTAGATTTCCAGCCATAGCCAGGCATTGTCTTTTCATTCTGACTTTGAACACAGATCATATTAAATATTTCATTCACTTGATATTATACATACAGAGTTTGTTCACAACGCGTCAGTGTAACAACTGACTCAAACTAGTGAAAGTTATCTTCTTTATGCCATGCAGAAAAAGTCAGACGCCAGAATTGCGCCCCACTGCTCACTGCTGGACAGAACTGGTACTACAACTGCCCTCCTGCACTGAGCAGTGACTAGGATAGGCCTTTAATTCCCTAGAGAAGGAAAAAGACGACTCTTTGCAATAGCTCTATGTCAGAATGCAAGCAGGGGTCATAGCCCAGTAGTCTCCCTGAGTTGAGGAGACAGAGCCCAGAAATCGGGGAAGAGGTGAAAAGGATTTTGGGGTATCCTGTTGGAGAGGAGAAAATGGCTTCAGAAACGTGCAGGGCTGACCCTGTCTGCGCATGCACGGGGTAAACCCCTACAAGGCCAGTCAAGAAACTGTTGTTAGAACTCGCACAGGGCTGGGAGTATTTGCATTCCCACCACTCAGAATGGAAGATCTTGACTGGATGCACAGGGCATTCAATAGAGAACCCAGAAGGACAATACCTTAGTAATGAGACCAAACTAGCCCAAAGTAAAGGCTACTCTAGATCTGCCCTGACAAATTTTAACTGATCTACAGGCAGCTGTTTGCCAGAGAAAAGTTCAGAGGAATACAACAGAATCCAAATTACGGAACATGCAAAGAAGTAGGAAAATATGATCCCTAACCAGGAGGACGATCAGTGAGAAGCAGCAGGCCCCCCCTGGCGTGGTAGCGCACATCTTATAATCCCAGCACTCTGGGAGGCTGAGGCACGATGACAAGTTTAGCCCAAGCAACTCAGCAACTTAGCAAGACCCTGTCTCAAAATAAAAAAATGAGAAAAAGGACTGGGAATGCAGCTCATTGCCAAGGCCCTGGGTTCAATCCCTAGCAGCCTCCCCCCAAAAAGAGAGCTGTTATATGTGCCCAAGGACTTAAAGGAAAACATGTCCTTAACAAGGAAAGAAAGAAAGGTATCAAACAGAACCAAATAGGATGCCTAAAAATGAAAATTCTAACACCTGAAATGAAAATTTTATTGCAGGATTAATAGCAAATTAGACCATGCCAGGCCTGCAGAAGGAAAAACCAGTTAAGTCAGTGCAGTGGAAACGTACAAAAGGCAGAGAAAAATGACTGAAAGAAAAATAAACAGAACCTCAAGGTGGGGCAATACCAAGCAATCTGAGAAACTTGTAATTCAAGTCCCAGAAGGGGAAAGAGGGAACAAAAATCATTTGAATAACTAATGCCCCCAACTTTTTCTTTTAAATTTTGTTTGTCATTAAAGATTGTCTTGGGATTAGGACTATAGCTCAGTTGTAGATCACAAGAAAACACCAGGACCTGGGGATGCAGCTCACGGCACAAGTGCCTGCCTGGCAGGTGCAAAGTCCTGAGTTTGATTCCCAGTACTACACACACAAAAAAAGATTTTCATGATAGCCATAAGAGAAAATTATTTCACCTGTATCATTTAAGAAGAATTACATGAAAAATTGTTCGATGAGATTGAGCCAGGTGGGGTGGCTCATGCATGTAGGCCCAGCTGTTGGGAGCTGAGAAAGGAACACCAGGCGTTTGAGGCCGGCCTGAGCTACATAGTGAGACCCTGTCCCACTAAACAAGACAAAGAACTGAGTATTATAATTACTTGTGTCACGTTGTCTGAATTGGAGTACATTGAATAACAACAAAATATACGCTTACTAGATTTTGTTTGATTTGATTTGCAACTAATGTAAATCAAACATAAATTATGATGTGTGCTCTGCCCGACATGGTGGTGCACACCTGTAATCCCAGTACTTGGAAGGCTGAGGCAGGAGGATCACTGTAAATTCAAGGCCAGCCTGACCTACATAGCAAGATCCCATCTCTGGAAATAAAAATACAGTAATAATAATGATGATGATGATGATGTATGAGTGGATTTCTGATTTTTATGTTGTAAAAATATTTTGTACTTTTATTTAGCTTCGGAAGAACTGACTATTGCTGGTATGACTTTTACAACTTTTGATCTGGGTGGACATGTTCAAGGTAACATTCTATGTTATTCTTATAAGCTCTTATTTTAATTTAGTAAAAATATGGCCATTATGTTCTAACGCATGAAATGTCATTCCACTTAAGGGAGGCCAGAGTAGACCTAAAGTTTAGGGATTATTACTCCCAGATAAATGCTTTTAAAGCAAAGGTGGCTTTCATGATAGTACTGGTCAATTTAAGTGTGAGTTACTATGGTAGAAATTAGCTTCCCTTCTCTCTGCTTCAAACCACCTAACACCTATTGTAAGGTTTTTGAAAACACCTTCTGTAGCTCACTATATTCCCTATAATATAAGAGCCAGCTTCTATGATGTTCCCCGTTTATTTTCCTCATCTTTTTTCCCGATATTCCCTTTCCTGTTCGCTTCACTCCAACCAAACCAAACCAGTGTTCCCCACCTTGCCGCCCTGCAGGGCCCAGTGTTTCTCTGGGCCGCCCTGGGAAGCTGGTCCCCAAAGAGGACCTTACCCAGTACTGCTGTCCTCATCACTGGCTTCAGATTTATCACTGGAAATGTCAAAAACATGGATACTGCACATACATATGCATATGTACATTTTTTCCTGCTTCATTTTAGGGTTATATTGCAGCAGTCTTGCAATGAATTAATAACATGCCTCCTTGTCCTGTGGTAGGTTTTTTTTTCAGTACTGGAGATTGAATATGGAGCCTTTGTCCTGAGCTACATCCTTGTCCCTTTTAAGTTTTTATTCTGAGACAGAGTCTCACTAAATCGACCAGGCTGGCCGTGAACTTTCAATCCTCCATAGTTTTGGGATGACACTTACCTGGCAGAATTCTGTTTTTTGAGACAGAGTGTCCCTATATACCTCAGGCTGACTGGGATTACAGGCACGTGCCACACCAGGCCTGATTTAATTCCCCTTCTCACATGAGAAAATTGGAGAAGGATAAAGTATTTGACCACCCACAATATGGAAAACCTGAAATTTTTTCTTTGGCATTCTGGAAGGATTTTGGTACCACTTGGTAAAAGATCAACTTGAATATATAGTGAAATCACAGCAGCTAACTAAAGGATAGGATAGGATAGCTGCTCTTTTTTTTTTTTTTTTAAACAGGGTCCTGCTATGTAGAGCAGGCTGGCCTTGAACTCACTATGTAGCCCAGGCTATCACTGAGCTCATGGCAGTCTTTCTGTCTCAGCCTCCCGAGTGCTGGGATTATAGGCACGTGCCACCATGCCTAGTAGAATAGTTACTCTTGATATCTTGATGGACTCGTCAATCACACCATCTGCTAGGCTTGACCAGAATAAATTCTAATTCCTGATTGTTTTTGTTAGCCCGAAGAGTTTGGAAAAACTACCTTCCTGCTATCAATGGCATTGTATTTCTGGTGGATTGTGCAGACCATGAAAGGCTGTTAGAATCAAAAGAAGAACTTGATGTAAGTTAAATAATTAAAACTAAGAGTAGTAAAGTAACGCACTAAGCCTGAAGAAATAGGTTGGAGGTAGAGACCCCGGAGCGCAGCTCTCCTGCCATCTCTGGTGAAACACCTAGCAGTTGCTTTGAGGAGTGATGGCTCTGCTCAGAATGCAGAGGGAGTAGCTTGGCGGAGCTGGAACTCCTAACGGTGAGGAAGCTCTGACACAGACACTCTTGCTGAGGACTGGAGAGGCTCACTCTCTGCGGGGTCCCCTCTCCTCTGTTTCATGTCTGCATCGTTCCTGGGGTGGCCTGGGCTTGAGTCCTGGTCATCCTAAGCTGCCATTTCTTCGGGACTGGCCAGAATCTGAAATCACGTAGCATACCAGCGTTGTCACCACTTCCAGAAGTGAGCGAGCACGTTTCAGTACCTCTCCTCCCCCTCTCAGGTCAGATCCTGAAGGAGCTCAGAACTAGACCTGGGGCACAGAGCGAGCTGGTCCATAATTGACCACAGGTCAGCCTGACCGTAGCTTTGCCCAGTGCAGGCAAATGGATTCATTCACGTGAGAAACTCCAAATAGGTCCTGCGGTCGTGGGACAGGGTCAGAGAGTTCCCCTCCCTGCCTCATCCCAGCACTACTCCAGGGCGGTGTCACTTCACGTCACCCTCGGGTGGCCTCCGTCAGACAGGTGCTGCTGCTGCTCTTCGCTCTGAGCTCCCTCCCGGGGGCTGACTGGGTCACAGCTCAGGAGCAGCAGAACCAGTGGTGAAACCAGGTCTGCCCACCTCCAAGGTGTTGGCTCTGGCCACTCTGCCTCACTGCTTCACTTGGGGTGCACAGTGAGCATTTCCAGAACCAGCCTGGAGAAGATGAAAATCGGACTTAGGGTTTCATTGTGCTTATTGTAAGATGCGGGGAAAGTTTGCCAAAGAAAGTCCACATGGCATAGTAGAGACAAGTCCTTGACCATTTTGGTGTCTGGTCAAAATACGCTCTTTAGATGGTTTCCAATTAGCTTGTCATCTTTGTTTTGTTTTTCAGTCACTAATGACGGATGAGACCATTGCTAACGTGCCTATCCTGATTCTTGGGAATAAGATTGACAGACCTGAAGCCATCAGTGAAGAGAGGTTACGAGAGGTGTTCGGCTTGTATGGTCAGACAACAGGAAAGGTAAAGAGAGACAGACAGATGGACAAAGGAAAAACAGGGTGGTACACACCAGTAATCTCAGCTAATCAGGAGATTGAGGCAGGAGGATTGCAAGTTGAAGGCCAGCGTGGGCAATTGAGCAAGAATGACTCAAATTTTTAATACAATTCCTTGAAAAAGGGCTGGGGGCCGGGTGTGGTGGTGCATACCTGTAATCCCAGTACTTGGGAGGCTGAGGCAGGATTGCCATGATTTCAAGGCCAGCTTGAGCTACATATACAGCAAGATCCTGTCTCAAAAAAAAAAAAAAGCAAGAAAGCTGGGGATATAGTTCAGTGGTAGAGCACTAAGGCCCAGGGTTCAATTCCCAGTATCACCAAACAAAAATAAATAAAAACTGAGAAATGTAGGGGCCAGGGATTTAGCTCAGCTGTGTAAGTGCCTGCTGGCAAACACAAGGTTAAGAGTTCAATCCCTGGTACCACCAAAAAACAAAAAACAAAAAAAAACAAAAAAAAATTGAGAAGTGTACATATTAATTCTTCAGTATAAATGTCTTCATAGCTGGGCATGGTGGCACAAGCCTTTAATCCCAGCACTCGGGAGGCTGAGGTAGGAGGAACATTGTGAGATCGAGGCTGGTTTGGGCTACAACGTGAGCAAGGCCGGCCTGAACTACATAGTGCGACCCTGCCTTAAGAAAAATAGGGCCAGGAATTTGGCTCAGTGGCTTAAGCACCTGCCTGGCAGGCGCAAGGTTGTAAATTCAATCCCCGGTACTGGGGAAAATAAAAAAAAAGTCTTCTTAAGTTATTATTAAATGAACTTGTCAAACTACACAAGCTCTTTTTCCTTTAAAAAAACAAAAAACAAAACAAAAGAAAAAAAAACCCTATTATTTAGTGTTTACACTAAATGAAAAAAAAAAACTTTCTAAAAATTATCATTTAGCCAGGCTTGTTGGTATACCTGCAGTCCCATGACTCTTGGAGGCTGAGGCAGGAGGATCTAAAGGTCAAACTCAACATTTAGGTTTTAGCCATATTTTGTCTCACAGTAAAAAAACAAAAAAAGATTGGAGATGTAGCTTAATATGAAAGCTCAGTCTCCCAAGCACTGGGATTACAAGTGTGTGCCACCACACCTGGCAGTTTTCAGAGTTTGAATATCAGAAATTTTCAGAATTAGCCACCATGGCTGGGAATGGGACTCAGTGGTACAGGACTCAGTGGTACAGGAGGTCCTGGATTCAGTCCCCAGACCACTAAAAGCACAGAATAAAAGGTGGTGGCACATGCCTGTAATCTTAGCACTCGGGGCGGAGGCAGGACTGTCAGCAGTTCCAGGCCTGCCTGGGCTGCAGGATGAGACTGCCTCAAAAAAAGGCCACAAAATGATATCAGTACTGTGTGTAGACCCCGAGTTTACCACAGACAAGGATGATACAAACTTGGCATAGGAGTGTTACGGTTTTGCTGAACATAAACTTTATAGTAAGCTTTAAGATGATGGTTTTGTTTTTGAGGCTGGGGATTGAACATGGAACTTCACATGTGCTGAGCATGTGCTCTACAACTGAGTGACAGCCCCAGCCCCTAAGTGACTTTATTTTTGTGTTCATTTGTACTATTATTAATATTGGAAAAACCCAAATAAACAATGGAAGGACTTCCCATAGTTTATACTGTTGTTGGTTTAGATCTGTTCTTTCAAAGTAGAGAAATTTTGCAGGCCCCCACCTCTCGCTCCCTTTGAGACATTGTCTTGCTAAATCCCTACATTAGAGGCTGAGGCAGGAGCACTGTCGCAAGTCCCAAGCCAGCCTAGGCTACATAGCAGACTCTGTCTCCAAAAATAAAAATCCCAGCTGGGCGTAGTAGTGCACGCCTTTAATCCCAGCACTCGGGAGGCTGAGGCTGGCTTGGGCTACAACGTGAGTGCAAGGCTGGCCTGAGCTACATAGTGCGGCCCTGCCTCAAAAAACTAGGGCCAGGAGTTCGACTCAGTGGCTTAAGCACCTGTCTGGCAGGTGTGAGGTAGTGAGTTCGATCCCCAGTGCCACAAAAATAAATAAATAAAAATAAAAATTCCTAAATTGCCCAAACTGCGCTCAAACTTGTGATCTTCCTACCTTAGCCTCCCAGAGTCCAGATAGTACTGGCATACAACACCATACCCATCTTCTATGTCTTCTTCTCAATAAGTGAGCACCACATTTATTTTAGGAAATGCCATGTTTGGTCATAAACCCACTTAAAATATTTGTCCTTTTTGTTTGTTTGTTTTGTTTTGAGATAGGGTCTCATTACATAGCCTAAGCTGGCTTTGTACTGTGTATCCCAGACTGGCCTTGAACTTGCAGCAACTCTCCTGCCTCAGCCTCCTGAGTGCCAGAATTATAGGCGCACACCACCACGCCAGGCAATGATCCTCTTGCCTCAGCCTCCTGAGTGTTGGGCTCAGAGGCACTGACTACCACACCCGACTGTCCTTAAAAGGAACACATCAGACACTGTTTCTGTGCACATCCCAGGCTCACCTCTTCCCACTGGGTGGCCACCCCGTCCTGATGCAAAGTGAGAACAGGAGGCTTTGTGTGTGTTGGGGGCTCTGATGCTAGCAGCTGTGGCTTTATCTGAATGACCCTTTGTTCTGAAGTAGAATTTATAATTTGCTGGGAATGGACCTTTTATTCCTCCACCACCACCCCTTTTTTTTTTTTCTTTCTGGCTCTTTTTTTACTGGGGATCAAACGCACAACCTCGCGCCTGCCAGGCAGGCGTTTAAGCCACAGAGCCAAACTCCCAGCCCTGGTTTTTTGAGGCAGGGTCGCACTGTGTAGCTCAGGCCGGCCTTGCGATCGCGTTGTAGCCCAAGCCAGCCTGGAACTCACAACGCTCTGCCTACCTCAGCCTCCCGAGTGCTGGGATTAAAGGCGTGCGCCACCACGCCCGGCTTCCTTCTGGCTCTTGACACAGAATCTTACTATGTAGTCTGGCCTGGCCTTGAACTCACTGTGTAGCCAAGGCTGGCTGAAAAATCCCTGTAATCCTCCTGCCTCAGCCTCCTGCCTAGTTTGTAATCCCATTAGGAGACAAGCCTACGCACCATGCCTGACTTCAGGGGCCTTTCCCTTCGTGAAGGACCAACCTAATGTTTCTCTTCTCTTCCAGGGCAGTGTATCGCTGAAAGAACTCAACGCCCGACCTTTAGAGATTTTCATGTGCAGTGTACTCAAAAGGCAAGGTTACGGAGAAGGCTTCCGCTGGATGGCGCAGTACATTAATTAACGCCAGCCCGCACCCACGCAGGCCTGCTCAGAGATTTGATTGCTCAATGTGCAGAACTTGAATTCAATAGACTTCTGTTGGTTTTAAAATAGCTATTTTTTAGAATATTAATATGACATCAACTTTACTTGAGTGAGAATTGAAAACTGATCCAAGTAAGTTAGTTTCTAATTCCATACAAATAGTTTTACGGTTTATAATCTGACATCACCCCAGCCCCATTTATAAAGCACAGCCTCCCAGCCATACATTTGAAGTACTTCTTAACAATGTGAAACTAAATATAAACCATATTTAAAAGCTCATCATGTTAAATTTTTTATGTACTTTTTTGGAACTAGTTTTTAAATTGTAGGTTATCTGTCCACCTCTCTTAAGTGTACAGTTAATAATGAGTTAATTATAATGATTGCATGAGCTGGGCGTGGTGGTGCACGCCTTTAATCCCAGCACTCGGGAGGCTGAGGTAGGAGGAGCGTTGTGAGTTCGAGGCTGGCTTGGACTACAGCGCGAGCGTAAGGCCGACCTGAGCTACACAGTGCGACCCTGCCTCAAAAAAAAACCAGAGCCAAGAGTTTGGCTCAGTGACTTAAGCGCCTATCTGACAGGTGTGAGGAGTTTGGCTCAGTGACTTAAGCGCCTATCTGACAGGTGTGAGGTTGTGAGTTCAATCCCCGGTGCAAAAAAAAAAAAAAAAAAAAAAGATTGCATGATGCCTTACAGTTTTCAGTAACACTTTTCTTATGCAAACATCATGCAATAAAACAAACTCTAACGTGTGGCACCTTGTCAGGCAGACGTCTCATTTGAATGTGCCCCCTGTCTGGCCAGCATCTCTAAAGACGCCGTGTTTAACACTCTGCGTGTGAGAAGGCCGTTAGGAAAGGGGACCGTGTGACCCTGAAGGTTCGCACCTCACCCGGGACGGCTGCGGCCGAGGCCGAGGTTCCCCTGGAGTCACACGTGTCCCCAACCAGCAGCGCTGCCTTCACCTGCCCAGCAGCTCTGTCCTGGTCCTCTGTCCTAGTCCTGTGCGCTCGTGGGCTCGGCCTCCGGAAGCAAAGCACCTGTGCTTTCCTGTCTCCTGTCGTAGTGGTCCGGTCTCACTGGTCACCCGTGTGGAATCTGTGCTGCTTCCCTGGGAGGAGTGACCGGCACCCACCTCGCCACAGGTAGAGGTCCCCAGTCTCCGAGGGGCCCGGCCAGGGCAAGCAGCAGATAGGAGCACTTGCAGTTTTACTGTGGAGTCCTGAGCAGCTAAGCAGCCTGTCCTGTGGGCATCTTGCTCCCATCCTGTAGCTCTTTTGCCTTCTTTGGCATATATTATTTCCTGATAGAAAATGAATCCTTGTTTCTAGTTTCTTTTTCCTCAGTTGCTCTCACCAAGACTTGTTTTTGACTGTAACGCTTCCTGGGCAGTCGTGTCTGCAGGCCTCACTGCTGCACTTACTAATAAAATGTTAGCTTTTTGTTGTTTTTGTTTTTGAGACAGAATCTTGTTATGTAGTCCATGCTGGCCTTGAACTTAAGATCCTCATGCCTCAGCCTCCCAAATGCTGGGGTTACAGACCTGTATCATCATGTCTGGGAAATTTTTAGTTTGTAAAAAGCACTATAATTTAACTTGGATATTTAGTCTTTTTTTTTTTTTTTTTTTTGTACTGGGAATCGAACTCACAACCTCATGCTTGCTAGACAGTGTTGTGCTGCTGAGCTGTATCTCCAGCCCTTTTGTCTGTCTTTTTGAGGCAGGGTTCCACTATGCAGTTAAGGCTGGCCTTGAATTCACTTTGCAGCTGAGGCTGGACTTGAACTCATAGCAGTCTTCCTGCCTCAGCCCCCCAAGTGCTGCCATGCCAAGCCAAAAGCACTATAATTTTAGAAGTTGAATTATTTTTCATATATCTGAAATTTCCATTCTTACTAAGATAAAATGAAAAATAAGTGCCAAAAATGTATTTGTTTTTGTTTTTTGACAGGATTTCACTATGTAGCCTAGGTAGGCCTCGAATTCATAGTGATCCTCTTGCCTCAGCCTCCTAAGTGCTAGGATTACAAGCATGTAAAACTATGCCCAGCTCTCAAACTAAATTTTCTCTTCTGGTTATAAACCAAGTTTTTTTTTTCTCTTGGATTTTTTTTCAGTAGAGGGAATCAAACCCAGGGCCTTGCACGTCCTAGGCAAGCACTCTACCACTGAATGACTGTACGTCTCAGCCCTGACCAATTTTTTTTTTTTTGTTTTGAGATAGGGTGTTGCTGCTTTGTAGCTCAGGCTAACCTCAGACTCGGGGCAGTCTCTCTCAATTGCCAAGTTTGGCCTTGAACTTTTCGATCCTCCTGCCTCAGCTCCCTAAGTAGCTGAGATCACAGATGTGTGCCACCACAGCCAGCTTAAACCAAGTGTTTCTAGTATAGTTAACCAATTCCACTGAAGTTGGACTATGCCAAGAAGTTGTTCCAGTTTCATCAAGAGTTATTTTCGTATCCGAAGGAATGCTTTCCCTGACCGCTGTGCAGGTGAGGGTAGCAGGGCCGTGTCAGCGCCGCACCCTGTGAAGCAGAGGCAGCTGATGCAGGGGACTGCAGGGGACTGGTCTGCTAAGCTGAAAAGGTCATTTCTGACATTTGGTTCTAGCAGTTTGGCTGCTCTGTTTCACTTTCAACTTCCTGCTAAATGAAAATAGCTAGAAACATCATTAGCATGAAGGGAGGAGTCAGCTTATCTGCCAGATAAGATAAAGATGCTCATTCCTGAAGTCCTGCTACACAGAGCTGAGCCTCCTGAAGGCCGTGCCTCTTACTCATTCAGGACTTGCCTTTCCTCAAGCATTTCCTAGAGGATCCACTGCAGTATTCTATTTTGTCAGAAATTGGTACAAAGGAAAAAGCTTACTGGATTCCCTGGAGGGGAAAAATGCTTTGTGGTGTTAAGTAGCTTGCCCCAGAAGCTTCATTCTGACTTCAACAGTGGTATCAAAGAAGCAGAGTCGTTTCATGGGCCACAGCTGAGGGGGTGTCCTCCCCGTGGGGTGGGACTCTTTGGCCTCTAGAAATGAGGCTGCATTTAGCAGCTGTCCGCTCTCCAGCTCCCAGGGTCCCGCCAGAGCGCAGCTCCCGAGTCACAGCCCTGTCAGGAGGCCGGTGAGACCACACGAGGATGGCTCTGCCTGTGCTTGTGTGGATCTGCGTCCTGTGGTGTGGCCCAGGCAGGTGTCAGCGACATAGCTTCACTTTGTGCCAAAAGATAGTAAGATGTAGTTATCAGCACTATTGCATGAAGTCAAGATTGGACGCCATATAAATCAGCTGTGCAAAAGACATTTTAAAATCCAAAGTCCAAAACTAAAAATAACAGGTCTCAAGGGCTTTTTCTGGTTTCTTGAGACAGGGTCTCAATGTGTAGTTCAGCCTGGCCCTAAACTCACTAAGTAGCCCAGGCTGGCCTCAAACTTGTATGGATCTTCCTCCTCCTCGGCCTCCCGTGCGTGCCACCACGCCCGGCTCCAAGTGCATTTTTGTTTTTAAAGAGATCCTTACTTCATACCTGTCTCAGTGACTGCTGTTAATTATCCTTTTGGATCATAACTGATTAAGTTGATAGATCCCAGTTTATCTCAGTGAATTTTTAGAATGGAGATCATTTTTAAATTAGGTAAGGCATTTCCTAAAGTGGATAAAAAAGTATTCTTAACCAGCTGGACGCGGTGGCCCATGCCTGTAATCTGAGGACATGGGAGGCTGAGGCAGGAGGATTGCTGGGAGTTCAGGGCCAGCCTGTGCTCCTTGGTGAGCTCAAGATCAGCTTGAACTACACAGTCTCTACACACAAGAAAAACAAACATTGGTTTAGTTGAACCACTATCTTCATACAAGTGCCAAAGATGTGTGAATTCAAATGTTAACTCTATAGATCTAAATTTTGGTTTTGTGTGTCTGCTGCCATGTACAAATTTACTATGGTTTACAACAGAAAAGTAGGATATTGTTTCTTTTCCATAGTTTTCAAGTGGTCACACTTCTCTATAGCACTTTCTAGCATAAACAACCACTTGTAAATCATTGATATAGAATGGATAGCTCTGATAACGGTGTTTGTTGCCTTCTGGAAAATGATTTCATTAACCACACTCAAATCCTCGCACTGTGCTGTGTGGAGCTTGGTGGTACTGCATTGGCCTAGTGTGTACGAAGCCCTGGGTTTGATCTCCAGCACTGCACAGAAAGAAGAATCATTTTTACAAGTTGCATCTTTTAGAACAGTATACTTCTGGCTGTCATTTCAGGGGAAAGGTTTACATTTTTTTCTGAAACTCAGTGTGGTGTTTCAGTCTTGTTAATTAATCACTTACACAACTGAAGTTTGTAACAATGTTTGCCAAGTGAAAGTTGATCAGAGTACACTGCAATTAGCCTATATTCTCTTTAAAATTCCCCATTGTTAAAAATGTATTGTGTGGGCCATTCTAGATATATGTAAACATTTGGATAGTGATTCAAAAAATCTTCAAGAAAACATGAAAAAATAGAGATTAACAAGTATAAATTCCTGAATGCAAAATTAATAGGGAATAAAAGGTAGTTTATATTAAGATAAACAGATTTTGCTATAAGTACTTTTGTTCAGAAAAGCAGTATTTTTTTTAGTACGTTTCAGTTAATGACTAGATTATCAGAACTACATGTTGATGCTTCTGCTCATTTATTTTCTTTTGAAATTTAAGTTGGTGCTTTTTAACAACAACAACAAAAAGTTCTTGGAATAAGTGACTATGCCTGATCTTTTATTAGGAAAACACTCTAAAAATGAAGATAATGAAAGACAAGGTATAATTTTGAAAACCACTAAGGGAATGCCTCTGTATAAAGTGATTGGGATTTTGTTAAGACCCTCTACCTCCCCTGCTAAACATTCCCACCTCACACCTAGATTTAAAAACTCCTGAGTGTGAAGCGAATCCACAGTCTACTGAAGATGCAATTCTGAACCAACTGATTTCTGTTCTCATGATTTAAAATATTAATTAGCTGATCACTGATCAATTGTTCAGAATTTGACCACACTTTAAAGTCGAATCCAAAGTAATCAAAGGAAAGTAAGCAAGGTTATCCAAAGCAAACTTCATTTCAGGTATCCCCCCGCCCCTAACAGATTTTAGGGCAGAAACAGGAAAGTGATGTCACGCAGAGCTATGTTTGGAAGAGCGGTACTGGAGGGCATGGATTCTTCAACATGTATTTTAAGTGAGGGATTAGGCTTCAATGTTTTGGGGTAAGAGAGGGTGACAGTTCTATAGTGTTTGACACAAAGGTGTCCGCATTATCAGGTATAAAGATTCACATGGGTTTCTGTGCTCTTCCCTAGTGCTGCTCCTAACCTGGGCCCCTAAGCGGTTGTCCCGTGAGGCACAAGCACTGGGGGTGTCAGGCGCGATGCGCTGGACGGGGTGAAGCTCCCTGGCTGAGTGCAGGGGGCGCCGAGGCGGCGAGGCAGTGATGATGTCCATCACTAACACGGTTTGCACTTTCAGACACCACTGCGTGCACTAGGACCTCAGTGTGAATCTTGAATATATGCAGATTGTTAAGCATAATTTATATGAAGGTGTTTCTGTTCGCCTTTGTGTACAAAGAACAGCTACCATAGACGGTTAAATGTTTTCGAATTGTGTCTGTATGTTATTTTGATTGTGTGCTATTGTCTTTTCACTCCCTATGAATTTGAGTATCAGGAATAGAAAAATAAAATGCTAACCTGATTTTGAAGGACTCCAGTGTCTAGGTCTGTTTGTGGTTGCGTTTGGGGTTTGGCCTGCAGTGCTGGGGATGGAACCCACGAGCCTGCACGAGCTAACGAGTGCCTGCGAAGCCCCGCTCTTACCTCACTTTCCTTTTGTTCATAAGAAGCTTCCTGGACTTTGGAAACTCCAGCAGAACAGTGGTGCACTCCTGTGACAAAAGGAAGAGGCAGGAGGTCAGCCTGGGCCGCTTAGCAAGACCAGGTCTCAAACTTTAGAAAGGGCGAGGGGGGCTGTCGCCGGGTGTCCTTAGCTAGCACACTGGAGGGCAGGGGTTCCACTTCGGCACCTCCGAAAAGAAGGTCACAAAGCTAATAAAACTTCCCCGGGGGAAGGATCCTAATTCACCTTGTAAGACTGAAAACAACCCACAGGCAAACTGAAGCAGAACTTACACAGTGCCGACTTCGCAGACATGAAAAGTAAGTCAGCTAGCTGGTTTTATCTACAGCAAATTTTTTTTTTTTTTTTTTTTTTTGTACTGGGGATCGAACTCACAACCTCACACCTACCATGCAGGTGCTTACGCCACTGAGCTAAATCCCTGGCCCTATTTTTTGAGACAGGATCTCACTATGCAGTTCAGGCTGGCCTTGAACTCACTTTGTAGCCCAGGCTGGCCTCGAACTCACAGTGATCCTCCTGCCTCAGCCTCCCCAGTGCTGGGATTAAAGGCGTGCGCCACCATGCTTGGCTTACAGCAAGTTTCTTTACCTTTGGTATACACAGAATATACTGGGAAGTTAAAAAACATTTTTTCCACCAGAGACTCTGATTCAATAAATGGGGTTAAACTTGGTGTGGTGGCACACACCTGTGACCCCGGCACTTGGGAAGCTGAGGTAAGAGGATTGTCGAGAGTTCGAGGCCAGTCTGGGCTACATAGCAAGACCCTGACACACACACACACAAAAAACACACATGGAGTTAAGGGCAGGGACCTAAATTTTTTTTTAACCAAATTCTCAGGTTTTCCTAAAGCTGAAGTCGAGAACCATTGGCATGATAATACCATATGAATAATAATAAATTATCATTTGCCAAGCAGTGAAGCAGAAAATAATTATTTGGGTAAGGATTATCAACTGATTTTTTTGTGGTTCTGTTTTTCCTGTGACATCAAGGATTTAAACCCAGAGAACTGCCCTTGCTGGTCACATGCTTTACTACTGAGCTCATTCCCAACCTATCAAGCTAGTTCTGAGACTTAGGTCTAAATATGAAGCCTTTCTACAGCCGTCCCTGTACCTTTCTCAGTTAACAGTGGACAGCAGTGACGGCCAGCTTTGTGCTAGCTTGTTTTTCTTTGCTTTATTTTTTTGGAGACAGGGTCTCACTTTGTAGTCTAGGCTGGGCCTCAAACTCACCGAAATGCTCCTGCCTCAGCTTCCCAAGTGCTGGTTTTACAGACATATGCCAGCACACCTGGCACCTCTCTTTTAAATTGTGGGTGTCAGGTGTTTTTTCCCAACAAGCAAAAAGCTGAGGAATACAGCGCCCCACCCCCTGGTCCCCTGTGACTGGCACACTGGACAGGGGGCAAGCCCATGAGTCAGCCCTCTTTCCTCGGCCTCCCAGGACTTCAGTAAGGAACCAGCACACACACGAAGACAGGAAGTCCGGGTCATCATAGTCACACCCTCCATATCAAGCACCTGACTCCAGAATTGGGTTCTGAACACCCGCAGGTGAAGGCTGCTCCCTCGGCTTCTCCTGCAAAGCCCTAGCTGTCTCGCATTGATCGGTGGGCCATTCCTCCTCGCCTGGTCCGCTGCCTCGGGGCTGTGGCGTTATCAGGTGTCGGCGCACAGGGTGACCGCAGCTGAGGGGAGGGAGCTCAGAACGGGTTTCTCTGGCCCAGGGAACTTGGCTCGGTCTCAGCCCCTGAGCTGCCTCCTTGATGAGCACCAGCTGTTTACAGCAGCCGCTGTCGGGTGCTGCGTGTGGCTGGTCCGGTCCCTGACCCGGGACCACCGGCGTCCCCGTTGGTTTTAGGGTGGTCCGGCCGTGACAACTTGTAAACAAACAGGGCAGCGGGTTCCGATTCCTGCAGTGCAAGTCAGTGAGCAGATCCCTCCGCTAACACCACCGGAGCTCCTGGCTTGGCCTGCCACACTCCTGCCCATGGGGCTCAGGCTCCCTGCGTGGTGCACCCAGCGGGGACTCTCATTATTTCCCAGGTTGAGAGACTGAGGCCCAAGCCGGGCGTGGTGGCTCACACCTGTAAACCCAGCACTCAGGAGGCTGAGGCAGGAGGATCGTTGCAAGCTGGAGACCAGCCTGGGCTATAAAGTGAGCTCAAGGCCAACCTGAACTGCATAGTGAGACCCTGTCTGAAAAAGATAAAAAAAGAAAGAAAGAAAGAAAGAAGGAAAAGAAGAGTGAGGCCCGGAAAGGGCTGGGGTGCAGATCCCTGTTTCTCCATACCCCAGTGTGGGTACAGCTGTGTTTCAAGTCATCGTCTTTACAGTACTTTTTTTGTGTGTGTGGCACTGGGGATCAAACTCACAACCTTACACTTGCCAGGCAGGCACTTAAGCCATTGACCCAAACTCCCAGCCCTAGTTTTTTGAGGCAGGATCGCACTATGTACCTGAGGCCGGCCATGTGCTCATGTTATAGCCCAAGCCGGCCTCGAACTCACAACGCTCCTCCTACCTCAGCCTCCCGAGTGCTGGGATTAAAGGCGTGTGCCACCACGCCTGGCTACAGTACATTTGTGAATGAGCTCTCATGATTCAAATGGCCACAAGTAGTTTAATGTTGGTTGAGGATGAAGGGAAGAAGGAGGGGAATTACCCACTGAATCCAGATTTCTAGACCTAGAACTGCTGTTGCCAGACTTGACTTCTCTCTTTTTTTTAAGACACCAGGGATTGAACCCAAAGCCTCCCACATGCTGATCAAATGCTCTACCGCAAGCTGTAGTGCCGGTCCCCAGACCTGGCATTTCACGCTGTGACCCTACCACAACAATCTTACGCTCCCAGCGGCCCCCTCGGCTGGCATCGGCTGCCATGGCGGTGTTCTGATGGTGCACAGGCGCCGGGAGGAGAGAGAAAGCCCCCTCCCTAAATCCCATCTGGAGGCTCGCCTGTCCCCGCCGCCAGCTAGCATGCCCCACCCTGCCAGCCAGGCTCACACCTGGCCCTACCTGAGCATGACCCCCCCCCGACACCCCAAGCTGGACTTGAGAAAGCAGCTGACTCCCAACTCTCCTGTCGTACAGACTGGGAGACGGAGGTGTGCAAAAGCCTTGAGGGTGGAGTCAATAATCACGGAACAAAGAAGCCTTGAGTTGGAGATGGACTTAGACTTGAGGAACTGGGGGGAGTCACAGGGCAGAGGCCCGGCGTGAGCTCCTGTATGTTAGGATGGCTTCTTTTACTTAACATTACTTTCATTGCTGCAACAAAGCAGCTG
>RJWM01036375.1:0-18204 GCA_004363535.1 Dasyprocta punctata
TACATTACTATGTATTGCCCCCATTATCTTATCTGTTATTGGTTTTATTCAGTACTATCTCGTTTGACTATATCTGGCCAATTGGTAAGGACATTTAGTTAGAAGACAATAAGAGGTACTACAAGGGGAACCGAGGAAGGAAGACATGAAAAAAAAAGACATAGTTTTATATAAGGGTATCCATAAGATAGTTTAAAAGTCTATACTACTAAATGCATTAACTGGTGAGAGAGAACAGTTGATATTCATAAGACCAGATCAATCCTACATGTCTTTACCTGTCAATCTGAAAGCCCCTTTAATGGTAACAATATACAATGTTGCAACCACTGTAAAATTCCAACCATCTACAGTACTAAACCTACAATTTTACAGTATCGGATATGTTGTTGTTGTTTGCTGATCTCTTTAGTTTTTTGTTTCTCTTATGTATGACCATATTTTTATGCTTTACTGGTTTCACTCTGAACTATTTCGCTTGGTTATATTAAATCTGATGTTATGCGTAGTTATTTCAATGATAACAAGGGGTATTCTAAGGGGAAAAGAAGGAAGGAAGAGAAAAGGAAAAAGTCATAAATTTATAAATATGCATAAATAAGACTTAAAAAAACGTATTGCTAAATACAATAGTTATTGAAAAAGAAAAGTTAATATACCTGAATTGATGAATCTTACATGTCTATATCTGTCAATATCCCCAACCCCTAGAAAGGTAACGATATGCAATATTGTAACTACTGTCAAACTTCAACCACCTCAGTGTGTAAACCTTCAATGTTATCATATCAGATCTGTTGTTGTTGTTTGTCTGTCTTTTTTGATTTTTGTTTCTAGCTTCTGTATCTATTTTCTCTTAAATAAATTAAAAAAATAAAAATAAAAAAATAAAAATGATCAAGGGATAAAAAGGAAGAGTAAGGGAGCAAGGATTTAGCTCAGTGGCACAAGCGCTTGCCAGGCAAACACAACGCTTTGAATTCAATTCCTGGTACAAAAGAAAAAAGGCAGAGTGAATTTGTGGTCTGTGGAAAACTACGTAGACTTCACATTATGCAGTCATTTTTAAAGAAATCTACTGATGGAGCATCAGGATTGCATTTCATCACTATTTCTGTCATTTTAATACTAGAAACCCAAGCTACAAGGCCTTGACACAATTATAGTAAAGAAGATTTACCAATGATGAGATGTGTCAAGGATTTCTTCATTTCCTTATTCCTCAAGCTGTAGATAAAGGGGTTCAGCATTTGAGGGATCACAATGTACATTATTGAAGACACTGCATTCTTAATGGAAGAGTCATTAACTGCAGAACTCAAATATACACCCAAAGCTGTCCCATAGAATAAAGACACGACTAAGAAGTGAGACCCACAGGTAGAAAATAATTTATATCTTCCACCTTTTGATGGGATCCTCAAAACAGAAAAGACAATTTGAGTGTAAGAAAAAATAATCCCACAGAAAGGAACACCAGCAAATATGCTAGTCCCTAAATTCATCAGCAGAAAATTAATGAGGGTATCAGAACAGGAGAGTTTGATGACCTGAGCGAGTTCACAGAAGAAGTGCGGGATTTCCAGGTCTGTGCAGAAGGACAACCGCAGCACCATCAGGCTGTGAGGCAGGGCATTCACTGTGGTAATGATTAGGGAGAGTAGAACCAACAGGACACAGTGTAGGGGGCTCATGATGACTGTGTACTTCAGTGGGTGGCAAATGGCGACATAGCGATCATAGGCCATCACTGCAAGGAGACAACTTTCCAAGCCACCAAAAATCAACACAAAGCTAACCTGGGAGAGGCAGCCTGTGTAAGTGATACTGTGACTCTGTGTTTGGATGTTCACCAGCATCTTTGGGATTGTGGTTGTGCTTATACAGATGTCGGTGAAGGACAGGTTAGAGAGGAAGAAGTACATGGGGATGTGGAGGTGGGAGTCAGAGGTGACAGTCAGGATGATGAGCAGGTTTCCCAAGATGGTGACCACGTACATGGAGAGAAACAGGCTGAAGATGATGGACTGTAGGTTTGGATCATCTGTCAGTCCCACAAGAAGAAATTCTGAGACAGTCGTTTGGTTTGTAAGCTCCATTTTGATAATATATCATGCAGGAAACATGGCAAAAATATGAAACAAATGCTTTCTATACAAGCAAAAGAAGCACCTGGCAACTGGGTAGGTTTAAGAATCTTGGCACATTTTCCCACTTTCAGTTAATAATATCTGGGGATTAAGAACAGCAAAGAATGTTTCAACAAACTCTCCAGCTGAATTTCGCACCTCTAAGATTTGAGAACCAGAATTTTAAACAGGAGAAAAGAAAACATTGCCACTTATTTTTGAATGACACAAACATGCTAATATTTGCTTACATTTTCTCTCTCCATTTGTCTTCTGTACAGAATTTCTACATTTTATTCTCTTTTTAATCACCAATTTTTTTCATTTATTGTGCCAAGTGCTGAAGTCTTAATTAAAGTAATACATGGATATTCCATACTTTCACATCAAAAGAAAGATATGGATGAATTTATCAAATCTACCTTCTAGAATAATAGTCTTCAAATTGTAGACCTCTCCGATGAAGGGTTTCTCAAATACAGATGAACCAGTTAATGTTTTAGTCCCATAGACCCAGGGCAACATGTCATAAATATGATCTTTGGCAAAGACTGGAACAGAATTCAGATTGACTGAAAGTTAAGTTAACTTTCTAGAATAATCTCTGCTAATGTCTCTGAAGAGTGCAGAATTAGCGTTCCTAAATTATCCAGAAATTATTATAATTGTCCCTAAATAATTCTGCCTGCACATATTCCCTAGTTACACCTTGATATTTATGTGAGCCCACTTCTCACCATTAATTCAAGCAGGCAGAGAACATTCATGCAGATGGCCATGATCAATGAGTAGCAAATTTTTCCTGTAAACCTGAAGCTCATAAGACTCTGCTTTGGAAATAGGACCTAAAAAAATGTGATTCATCAATTAACAGTGAAAGAACCTGGATAACAACGTGGATGACACGTGCAACCTCATCCTAAGGGGAATTCTCCCCTAAATGATGTAGGTAGCCTATCATTGACTAAAACAAACAAATAACTAAGTGGAAGAAAGAATGCAATACAGACAATCCTGCAAAAACCTAAATAAAATGTATTATTGGTGTTTGTAAGACAGGAATTAATTAAATAACAGATTGAGATAATCACAAGTGGAACTCCTTGTAGCAGACTCAAGATCCTGGTGGTGTCACACTCTCGGGTGCGCTCTGCCTATGCACCTGGGTCCTGGGGAATCTAACCCACAACCAGTAAGGCTGTAGGTCCAGCAACACTTTCCAGGAGTGAGCCCTCACTAGCTGCATAGTGGATTGAGCTCTGCCCAGCCCAGCATCCCAGCACAATGCATCAGGGGAATACCTGGACAGCTTCACAGGACACAGAGGTACCAAGCCCAGCCCAGCCCACAGTCCCAGATGCTCATCAGGAAGCAGCCAATATAACTGCAGGGCCTTGGAGAATTTGAGCTCTTCCCATTAGAACACAAGGCACAAGTTCCACTGTTCAGGGGTGCAGCCGTGCAGCATGTACTACAGGTTGCAAACTCCACCCAGCAAGAAGCAAGGGACCCAGCACCTTATGCTGGGGGCATGCCCAGGCTTGCCCCACACTTGAGAGGCTCTGAAATCCTCACATCCAGACTCAAGGTCTTGGTGGTGCCACACTACAGGGTGCTCTCTGCCTAGCCACCTGGGTCCTGAGCATTCTGACCCCAACCCAGAAAGGTGGAAGGTCCAGTGACAAACCCCTGGGGTGCATCTTTGCTAGCTTCCTGTGTTGCAGAGTTTCTGAATGCTACACAGCCAGGTTCCAGGCCCCCGGAACAAGCTGCAGGGGTGTGACCCTGCTAGCTACAGGGAGGATACAAACATTTTCCAGCCCAGCATCCCAGAGCAAACCAACAAAGTACATCAGGGGAACACACAACCACAGGGATATTGGATGCTTGAAGCTCTACCCAGCACAGTGTTTCAGCACAATCCATCAGGAGCCTGCCTGCCCAGCCACACAGGTCCCAGAAGAATACAACAAAATGAAAGACCAAGAGAAAGTCTCAATCCCCCAGTCCACTGAGAACAAAACCAAGAGACACTGAAATGGAAGAGACAAAGATAACTACTATCTTAAAAACAACAGCAAAAGAAAACCACTAAGCAGGGCAAATAATTAAACAGAAAATGTAGAAAACCAACTATATTAAGATACCATGACAGGGATGAGTCAGTACATATCAGTTATATCAATCAATGTAAATGGTCTCAACTCAACAATAAAAAGAAACAGACTAGCAGAGGAGGTTAAGAAACAAAATCTAACAATATTCTGTGTATAAGAAACACATTTTACTCAAAAGGAAACTCACAGACTAAAAAATCAAAGGCTGGAAAACAATACTCCATGCAACAGGAACCCAGAAAAAAGCATGGGTACCTATCATGTTTGCAGACAATGTGAACTTCAAACTGAGAATGATCAGAAGAGATAAAGAAAGTCACCACATACTTGTTAGGGGAAAACTTCAAAAGGAAGAGATTACAATCATAAATATATATGCACTGAATATGGGAGCAGCCAACTATGTAAAACAATTCTTAATAGAAATGAAAAACTAAATAATAATACAGTCATAATGGGGAACCTTAACACCCCACTGACACAGAGAGGTAGATCAACCAAACAAAACTCAGCAAAGGAATAACAGAACTGAATCAAGCTTGTGAACAAATGGACCTAGTAGATGTGAACTGAATGCTCCACCCATCAACATCAGAATACAAATTCTTCTCAGCTGCACATGGGTCATTCTCTAAAACAGGTCTTATACTAATCCACAGAACATGCTAAGATTAGAGATCCCATTTGACCCAGCTATCCTGCTTCTGGACATTTTCCCAGAAGAATTGAAAACATCATACCACAGTGATATTTGTGCACCCATGTTTATAGCAACCCAATTTGTAATAGCCAAATCTTGGAAACAACCCAAGTGCCCATCAATCAAGGAATGGATAAAAAAGAAGTGGTATTTTTATACAATGGAGTACTACTCAGCTATCAAGAAAGAAGGCATTGAGACTTTTATAAGTAAATGGACACGACTTGAAACCATACTCATAAGTGAGATAAATCCAACCCATATTTGTAAATATCATATCATCTCCCTAATGTAAGAAACTGAAGCGGTATATATGATCCAAACTCCACAATAAATGCCATGTAATGGTAAGAAACTGCTCAAAGAGCAAAAGTAATTGGTAAAGGGAAAAGGAGGAAATGAGGGAAAAGGAAAAAGACATAAATCTGCATATATGTATATGTAAGATAGCTAAAATGACTATATTGCTAAATGTATTCATTATTGAGAAAAATCGGTTAATATTCATATAATTAGATCAATTTTACATGTCTATATCTGTTAATGTAAGCAACCATGTTGAAGGTAACGATACACAATATAGCAACCACTGTCAAGTTCCTACCATCTTGTTTTTGTAAACCTATAATGTTACTGTTTTGGGTTTGCTGTTGTCATTTGTTTATCTGTTTTGCTTTTTGGCTTTCTTTTCTGTGTCTTTTTTTCTTAAATAAAAAAGAGAGAGATAATCACAAGTTTCCTACCAGGAGTGCTACTGGAAAGCAATTATCCTCATCTCAGGGAATAAAAAGAAGCTATGACAGAGATCATCATCTGGTGTTATATGAGACACACTCCAGATTTGCAGGCATCTGCATCACCTTTATGAACGGGAACCATCTTCGGCTTTTTATGCAAATGCTGGATGTCTTCAATGGATAACGAAAGTGCTAATTATCTGCTATGTGGTAATCATTTAATAGCGTATTCTTGTCCAATTGTTACACTGCATAAATCAGATATTCAGAAATTTGGAGGCAATTATACCTCATGAAATTTAAGGGAAGGAAACCTTATTGTTATCTCTGAAATAATATGAAATAAATAGAACAAAAGCAGTCAGTGCAAGGGTGGAAAGGTAGGTTCCTTGTTGTGACATTGACTTTTACATTTGTGTGTGTGTGTGAGAGAGAGAGAGACAGACAGACAGAGACAGAGACAGACAGAGAGAGAGAGAGAGAGAGCAGAGGCAGAACAGACATAATGTTTTGATGTGTCTCCCACAAGAAAGAACACAGATTTTATCCCTCAGGATGGAGTCATACGATGTGGCAGTGCAATCAGCAGAAAAGGAAATGAAAATCTCTATCTCGATGAATGTAAACTATAGGGTAGGGTTTCTGTACTGAAAATATCTCTAGGAATCATCTTTACATAGAAAATTAAAGAAAGAAAGAAACATCGATTATACCAATATCTATTTGGCCTGGACATATACATAGCAAAGAAAATGCATTTTAAATTAATTTGCTTTAAAGAATGAATCAAAAGAATTATGAATACCTATAGTATGAAAATTTTATGTGAAAAATTCCACACCATAACAAACATTTTAAGTACCTTGAGCCATCATATGCATATATACATATATGTGTATATATATATATATATATTATATACGTGTAATAGGATATCAGATAATTATGTAAGACCAGCTCCAAATCATAAGTATTTCACTCATTTTACCTATTTGTTTTAGGTGTTTGCATCCCAAGAAATAATAGATTAATTTCAGGCCATCACTGTGTTTACTTATATGACTTTTATTTTATTCCTTCTCTGGATAATTGTCACATAACCGTGTTATACATTGTTCTCTCACAATTTTTATTATGTTTGGTAGTATTTTTCCAAATCAATAAAATATGCACTATGTTGACTTTTAGACGTTTCTATGCATGGGCCCTAATATATATGTGCTATTGATATTTGGCATTATTCACTAAATTAGTGTTCTTATATTTGTCCTCCTTCACAAATTCTAATTTCCATGATATTCCACTATATTGTCACAATTTATATCATGTTTGGTACTATTTTTCCAAATAAATCAAATATGCAATATATTGCCTTTTTTCTATAAAGGTGAGATTTGTATTTTTAATTTTCATTCCTACTCATTTTATCTGCACCCTGACATCTTAGTCATGATGGTTCTTTGCCTTTGGAATTGTACTGAAAAGTATAGCAGATGTCTACCTAATACCAAATTTTCATAGAAAAAATCAGAATAGCAATGACAAAGTTTAAAATCTGTATGCTGCTTTCAGAAGTATTTAGCAGTTTTTTGGCAACTTACCATTAACACTTCAAAAAAAAAAGCATAGGGTTGACAACATCCTGCACAAAGGATAAGCATCTACTCAAGTCATTAGTCAAATTCTGCTTGGTAATTTGTTTGTCACATACTCTTTCATCATAGGACAGCAATAATCATCCAATGTCTTCTTTACTTAATGATCTGTTGTTTGCCTACCTATAATAAAGATAAGAAAAAACCTGTACATATTTTAAGTCAATTGATTCTGCCGGGTCTTATGATTTGTATTGTTTCAACATCATGGTACTGTGTCCTTGCAGAAGCAATCCCTCAGTAAAGAAAAATAAGTTGTAAGTGTCAGGGCTTACAAAGAGAGAAAGGCGATTCCTTGCCAAATCCTTTCTTTCCTAAAAAAAATTAAATTTGATGTAAATGTTAAAGATCAAGCACACCTACTTTCCAAAAAATGAAGTCAAATAAAACAACTATTGGTTAGTTATGGAAGACAGTGCTGATAGTGAGGTAACATCTCTGGTAACTTCAGTCAAGTGCTGGCCCCTGTCTGCTCTGTCTCCTCTTCTTCCTTTTCTGCCAGCCCAACAAGAGATCCAAAGGGGAAAGTAGTTTCACACCTCTGAATGCAAGAGATCTGTGAAATTACAGACGTTTGAATAGAGGAGTTACTTTCAAAATCATGCTCTCCAAGATCATACCAAATAATGGTCTCTTCCTGCTTTTGATTTAAGCAATCCAATACTAGGGAATCACTTTATACTTCAATCAATGCATCTTTAGCGAGCAAGCCTGTTGAAATTTTCCATGCAGTGGTGACACTGAAAAAGTTAATTCCTGAGTGGATGAGTTTGTGCTGGTTTAGGGTCTGAATATGGGTGAATCGCACCCCACAGGTTGGACACTGAAAAGGTCTGTCTGGACCATTTGGACTTGGTGGTTCTGTATTGCTGGTGGAAAGAGCAATATAGAGTTGGTAGGGGTACTGAACATTTTTCCATTGATTATCATCATCTGCATGAACATTAGTGCTAGAAGTGCTTCGAATTATAGGCAACTCTCAGCAGTACCTAAATCTACAGAGTCTATAGTGAAAGACTATGGACTAATCAGAACGTCCTCTTGGACTCATTCACTGCCTTGTACTGCCTGCTGATTACTCAGAGGATTCTGAGATGTACTAATAGGCTGTGATACTGCCTCATGTGTCTCCTCATCACTTAACATTTCGTGTTTGACTCAGACATCTTCAGTACCCAGAGGCAAGGCAGCTTTTGTGCTTTTGTAAGCCACACAGTGATTCTTCTGCCTGCCTCAGATGGGCCAGGTAACTTTCAAGTCTCAGTTTTCTGCCTGCTTAGCTTTCTCAGGCTGAATCTTTTGTTCATTTCCAAAAGGAAAAGTCAAAGGGAAAGTTCAAGAAGTGATCAGTGCTTAATTTCTAATTTCTGTATAGGAATCTGAATAATTCAATACCTTGAGAGAACTTGTTTCTGTGCTACCCTTCATAGGACTCTCAGGAGACAAAACAATGTAACTTCTGCACTTTGCCAGGGACGCTCAGCAGGCGGGAATGGTTCTTTCCACACTGTCCCCTGAAGATACTGGAGAAATGCTTCTGTCTCAAGAAGTAAAGTTGAAGTTACAATTATTTTCTTGTCCAGAAATTAGATTATTTTCTGCCTGGTTATTTGGTGTATTCCATAAAATACTTTATTTCATGGACTCTGAACACATGCTGGAAATACTAAACATTTGCATACAGCTTACTGCAGGCAGGACAACAGAAATATTTTCTGTGCTGACAGAGTTTCATAAGCATATTCTAAAGGAAGTATAAAGCCAGTCACTATAACATGATGGAGATCCAGCATACTCTTGTTCTTATCCTCTGCTTGGCCTACAAGTTTGAAGTGAAAGAAAGGAATGCAAGGTGCTCAGAGCAACTTATGTGCTACCAAGGTTTTATCATGAACACGCAAAGTGATATCTTAGAAATGTTCATCACTTTGTAGCATATTTAGGTTTTCAAGCATTTCCTGACTATGGAAAGAGAAACTATGAGTCAATGTTCTCATATTCATCTCTGCCTTCCTCTACTTCTTCTGGGATGCAAATGGATCCAAAATGTCTTTGATTGGGATCGGGTGGTTCAGGGAAAAAACATGCCTTCAGAGCAAGTGACAGCATTCAAGGACCAACTGCTGGCACCAATCTAGTAGGCCTGCTGCTGCTGCTCCTCCCTGGGAGCACTCAGCCATATCTCAGGCCACTGTGCCTAGGCTTGGGCAGAGTGGGAAAGCAATGCAGCCTACAGGAGTTAGGCCCAGGCACCTAAGGAAAATCTCGAGGGGTTGGTTGGCCCAGGGTTAGTAGCAATGGGGGAGCACATGACACTGAAATTTTCTCCAATGGTTTGGGGGTTGCTGCTCCACACACATTTTAGATACATATAATAATCATATTAATCCTAGGCATTTTGTACCTGTACATGGTATATTTTAATTTCTTTTTCCTCCAATCCCTTATCCTCCCTTCAACCTCTCTTCCTCTCCTTGTTTACAGAAGCTTTGTTCCAAATATTCTTCTTTTCTGATTTTTTTCTCTTCTCTCACTTCCTTTGCCACTCTCCCCTCCCTTGTTCCCTTTCCCAATTGAGTTTTTCTTCTGTTTCATAAGATCTAGTAAGTACTTGTGCATTGGTTCTTCAATGCACATTCCATTTCTCACACCAGAGAAACAATATGATATTTACACATTTGTGTTTTTTTCATGATTTTACTTCAAAAAATCTGAAACAGATATAACAAAAAGTCAATATTCTTGGTTTTGGAGAATGTTGATGCATGGTCAGGTTTTGTTATGGTTCTTGTTGTTATCATTGTTAATGACACTATCGTTGTTGCTCCTGCTTAAAATTTTTGCTGATTTTAATAAGTAAATCTTGGGGACTAGGAAGCTACTGATCAATGCTCTCTGCATCTCCACCTTCTCTCTCAGAATCCTCAAAATCCCCGTACAAAATTGAAACAAAAACATCTGCATATTGATGAACCTAGAATCAGCATATGGAAGAAGACCAAAAGACAGGATACTGCAATGAACTCTAATTCCTTCCAAAGTCATATGTTCAGATCCTAACCCCAAATATGACAAAACATGATTTCATTTGGAGATTCAGCGTGAGGGAGTTTTATACATATGTCAACTCTCTAAGATGAATGCAATCATTGTGTACTGCAAATATGTACAAAAAAGTAAAAATTAAAGAATCTTAAATCTGGATATTAGTCATTATTATCAGTATCTTACTTATAAACACTAACTTCATTAGGTACATAAATAAAGGCAAAAGTGCCTTGAAAATTTAATGTGATTTAATTAAGAATGTGGCCATTAGAGTGACCCTCAATCCAATATGATTCAATTTCTTTTAGGAAGAGAAAATTAGGGCACAGACACCCAAAGAGGGACTATCACAGGAATACACTGAGTATAGACAACCATCTGTATCCCACGGAGAGAAATCTCAGGAATATTCAACTCTCTATATATCCTAATTTTCAACTTTTGGCCTCGAGAACTGAGACAAAATGACTGCTACTTTGTTACAGCAGGTCTATGCAACTAGTAAACTGATTCATACACTCTATCACTGTGAAAAATATTCAAATAAACATGAGAGTAGTTTATGAAATCATAACTTGAGCTGGAACAGATTCCTGCTGCTGTGAAGAGAGAGCAGATGTCTTGCACAACGAAAGCTGAGTGAAAAATGGTGAAAATGTAAATGCAAATATGTCAAGAATGTACCAGTCAAGCTGGCTTATGAGGCACCTGATTTGTATCATCTTATGCATGCACTTTTTTAGTTTAAATAGATAAAAAGCAAAATTTCAAAACAAGACAATAGGAGAGTAACAGTAATTAATATGTTGCAAATTATTATTCTCAAGGCACACTCAGAGTACAAGAAATAGGCATGAATTATTGTCCAAACAATATTAACATAAACCTTTCTTTTCAATGAACTAAGAGAATGTAGTAGTCTAACTATCTTAACTATCTTGCATATATACATATATCATTTTCCTTTTCCTTCCTTCATTTCTCCATCCCCCATCACAGTTCCTCTTTCCTCTTGAACACTTTCTTGCCAATTCACAATATATGTTGTATAGTTTGGATCTGATTTACTCATTCAGCTTCTCACACCAGTGATACAATATGATGTTTACACATGTAGTTCTGATTTATTTCAGTTAATAGTATGGTCTCTTGATGAAGCCATTTACCTATAAAAGTCTCAGTTTTATCCTTCTTTTACAAAGGAGTACTACTGCATGCATTTCTGATGGCTTCTCCAGATGAAATTGTAGCAAAACACCTCCTTTAGGTACAAATCATAAACCAAGGGACTTCAGGTACCTGATTGCATTCACTGAAGATAGTGATCATCATCTTACCTGAATGTGCAAAACAGAAGACCTGACTCAGCAAAGGCAGACTCACAGACTCAGTCAGTGGGATTTGGATCAAACAGTATCATCACTATGAAGAAGTGTAGCTGTCGTTACCTAACTGGCACTTTGGGGTAAGATATTCATTGGCCAAATCTTACAGTGTCTCTATTCCTCAGAGCTCAATATCCAAAACTCATTAGACCAAAAATGTTTCCTTCATTCTGATCCCAGGAGAGACATTATGAAAAAAAAAACCTGATGAAATTAGAAACTGAGAATGGCTGATTCCGTGACCCCTGAGTGCAGGTGCACCTCATCCAAGCCTCTTCATGATTGCTACTCACCTCCATTTTACTTAACTTGTACATATAACACATGCAAGTTTTTTAGTAAATATCCACTTCCTCTTTTAGCTGCTTCCATATATTTTATAACATAGAGCATAACTCAGTTTCAGTTGCAGAAATACAACATATATAATAATTATACGTGTAGGTAAGTATAAAATTAAAAACATTCAGAACTCTTTCTCACAAGTATATAAACATATCTGAAACCTAATTTTAGTTCTGCATATTTAGCTCAGAATATTCCATTTTTATTTTATGGAAAAAAGTAAAACAAAGTTTAGCAACAAACTAATAGGAGAATAACAATAGTTGATGTATTAAGTATTATCCCTAAAGTAGTTATTCAGCATAGATATAAGATATGATAATAAAATCTCTCCAAATGAGATGAGCACAACCTTTCCTTTCAATGGACTAAAAGAAACTAGTAGTATAGCAATCTCATATTTCTCTTCCTTTTCCTTTCTTTCCTTTCTCATTTCCCCCATCCTAGTTACTTTCACCTTTTGAATAATTTTTTTCCATTGCACATTATCTATTGTGCATTTTGGATCTTATTTGCTCATTCTGTTCCTCACACCAGCAAGGCACTACGATACTTATACATACGAGTCTGATTTCTTTCTGCTCCTCAAACCAGGGAGACAATATGATACACATGTGAGTCTTATGAGTGTGTTGTTGAGTTGCATTGATTTACCTATAAAACTCTCAAGTTTATCCTTCTTTATGGTCGAGTAATATTCCATTGAATTAAAAGATTATATCTTTTTATCCATTCCTCACTTGATTGGCATTTGGGTTTTTCCCAAGACTTAGCTATTACAAATTGTTATACTATAAAATTAGGTGTACATGTATCGCTGTGGTATGATATTTTCAAATCTTCTAAAAAGGTACCCAGAAGGGGAATAACTAGATCAAATGGGATCTCTAATGCTAGTTTTGTGAGGAATCACCACACAGATTTCCACAGTGGTTGCACCAGGCATCAATTACACCATTGGTAGAGAAGGATTCCTTTATTCCCTACAGAACAAATCAGCACTTGTTATTTGTCGATTTCTAGATTATAGCCAATCTTTCTGGAGTGAAATGGAATCTCAGTATTGGTTTAATTTGCATCTCTCTAATGACAAGTGATATAAAAGATTTTTTCACATATTTATTTCCCTTTTGTATTTCTTCATCTGAGAAGTTTGTATTCATCTCAATGCCCATTTTTGGATTGGGCCTTTGAATTTGGGGGACCTAATTTTTTTTTATTCTTTATATGCTCTAGATCGAAGTCCTTTGAGGGACAATGAGCTAAAATTGTTTCTGACTCTGTGGAGAGCCTTTTGACTCTGTTGGTGATTTCTTTTGATGTACAAAAGGTTTTAAGTATAATGAGATTCGATTTGTTGATTCATTGCAACATGTTCCTTTCAGTCTGGGTTTTGTTCATGAAGTCTCTGCATATAACTGCATCTTCAAGATTTCTGTCTACTATCTCTTCCAGCATATTTAGGTTTTTTTATATTTAGATGTTTGATCCATTTTGATTTTAGTTTAGTGCATGGTGGTGGATGTGAGTCCAGTTTTAGTCTTCAACATGTGGAAAACCAGTTTTTCCAGCACAATTTATTAAAGAGAATATTGTTCTTCTGGTGAGCATGTTTGGCCTCTTTGTCAATAATAAGGTTACCAAGTGTTTTTCAATTTGTGTCTGCAACTTCTGTCTGTTCAACTGATACTCAAACTTATTTTTCTTGTTTGGTTTGGTTTGGTTTGGTTTGTTGCCAGTACTGTGCTGATTTTATCATAGGAGCTATGGAGTATAACTTCAAGTCAGGGATAGTGATATCCCCAACCTTGCCTTTGTTGCTCAGAATTGTTTTTTGGCTATTCTCGGTCTCTTCTGTTTCTAAATAAATTTTCGAGATGTTTTCTCTAGATCTGTGTAGTATACTAATGTTATTTTAATCAGCATTGTATTAAATAATCTGGCAGAAGAAATTTCAAGGCAGTCAAATCTTGAGGCAGTGCACCCAGTGACCAACAGTCATCCAGGAACCCTCAATGAGGCTCTTGTGGACTGGAAAGCTGTACTTAGAGGCCAATTCACATCCAAACAGCATTTCTGAGACCTGTGGGGATGGGAGTCTGCTCGCAGCAAACTTCAGTCTACCAGGAACCCTCAGTGAGGCTCTTTGGGAAGCTGTACCCAGGGACCCACTCACATGCGAGCACTATCTCTGAGGCCTGCAGGGACTGGGAGTCTCCACCTAGTGACCCACAGTCATCCAGGAACCCTTAATTAGGTTCTTCAGGGGTTGGAAAGCCTTGCCAAGAGGCCCACCTACACATGCACAGCATCTCTGAGTCCTCCAGAGACCAGAAGTCTGTTCCCAGTGGCCTGAATTCTTTCAGAAGCTCTTGGTGACTCTCCTGGAGATTGAGAAGCTGCACTCAGAAGCCTACTCACACCCAAACACCATCTCTGAGGCCCTCAGGTACCAGGAATCTGTGCCCAGTTACCAGCAATATTCTAGAAACCCTCAGTGAAGCTCTTGGGGATGGGGAAGGTGCACTCAGGAGCCCGCCCAAACCTGAATGGCATCTCTAAGGCCCACAGGGATGAGAAATCTTTGGCCAGTGACAAGCTGTCATCTGGGAATCTTCAGTGAAGCTCTTGGGGACTGAAAGGTTGCACTCAAAGGCATGCCCACAGCCAAAAACCATCTCTGAGGCAGGCAGGGTCTGGAAACCTGTGCACAGCAAACTGCAGTCATCCATGAACCCTTGGTGAAGCCAACAGGGACCAGATGTCTGTGCCTAGTGACCCATAACTAACAGTACACCACAGTGAGTCCAACTGCCAGACAGCCAACCAGAACAGGAAGCAACTAGGACTTGGTATCTGGCTGATGTGGAGGAACACAGGAAAATGCCAAAACAAAACTTCCAACCAATCCTGATCAAATACAGGAGACATGTACATGGATAAAGTTGGAAATAGAACACCTGAAGTCTATGAAATGATAGCTAGGGAACTAAAGAAACAGTTCCAGGAAGCCATAAAGGAAATCTGAAGTAATGTCTCAGGTAAAAATAGAAATGATAAACATAATGAAAGAATTGATGAATATATCCAAAGAAGACACAGAATAAAAAAAAAAGAGGAGCATAGTAAAGTGATGGAATTCTTAAAAGAACAATATAGGAAAGAATTAGAATACATGAAATAGATTAAAGGAGATATGCAGGAAATCAGAGATTCCATTCAAAGCTTACAAAACTGAATGAATGAAACTGAAGATAGGCCTCAGACCTCAAAGACATAATTGTGACTACTGATCAAGAAAAGAAACAGCTCTTAAACATAGCAAGGAATGAGGAAATAACAATTCAACAGATGCAAGATGATGCAAAGAGAAACAAGGTAATCCTGATAAGTATCAATGAAGAAGGAGCCAATGCAAATAACATAAAAAGACTATTTGCAGACACAATAGCAGAAAATTTCCTAAACATGGGAAAAGAGGCTGACTTACAAATAAGTGAGGAATATAGAAGTTCAATTAGCTACAGCAAAAATAAATCTATATCTCGACATATACTAATTATGATCCCAGAAATTCAGCATACGAAAAGAATATTAAAAGTCTCTAGAGAAAAGAAACAGATTGCCTATAAAGGAAAACCTATCAGAATCATGGTGAACTTCTTAAATCCAGAATAGAATGCAGTGAAGTAATTCAAGTACTGGAAGAAAACAACTTCCAAGCCAGATTGATGTACCATGTAAAACTGTCTTTCAAAATCAATGAAGAACAAATATGATTCAAAATCTACAATAAATATTGTGTAAGTTAAGAAACTGCTCAAAGAGAAAAAGTAAGTGGGATAAGGAAAAGGAGGAAAGAAGAAAGGGAAAAGAAAAAGTCATTAATTTGTATATATACACAAGAGAGCTAAGATGGCTATACTACTATATATACACACAAGATAGCTAAAATGACTATACTACAAATTCAATTAGTTCTTGAAAAGAACAGTTAATATTCATACAATTAAATCAATTGTGCATGTCTGTAGCTGATAATCTAAGCAATCCTTTTGCAGGTAAACATATGCAATATGACAACCATTGTTAAATTCCTATCATCTTGTTTTGAAAACACGTACTGTTATTGTTTTGGGGTTGTGTTGTTGTTCTTTGTCTCTTTTGCTTTTTGCTTTTTTCTGCTGCATCTTTTTTTCTCTTAAATAAGTTTTAAAAATCACTGGAGAAATAAAATACCTCTGTAACAAAGAACAACTGAAGAATTCATGACAACCCAACTAACCTTAAAAAGGGAACTGAAAGACGCTCTAGAAAAACACAGAACTGATTACAATTCAAAGGAAGTAAAAGATCTATACAGTGAAAATTACATTACTCTAAAGAAGGAAATCGAAGAAGATCTCAGAAAATGGAAAGATATTCCCTGTTCATGCATAGGAAGAACAAACATCATCAATGACCATTCTCCCAAAATTATTATACAGATTTAATGAAATCCCAACCAAAATACCACTCGCCTACCTCACAGAACTAGAGAAAATATTCCTGAAATTAATCTGCAACCAGAAAAGACCTAAAATAGCAAAGGCAATTCTGAGCAACAAAGGGAAGGCAGGAGGCATCAAAATCCCTGACTTAAAATGATACTATAAAGCTACTGTGATAAAATCAGCATGATACTGGAATCAAAACAGACCTAAGATCAGTGGAATAGTTTAGAAGATACAGCCACAACTACAAACACACTTAGCCACCTCATCTTTGACAAAGGGGCCAAGCATGTACATAGGAAGAAAGATAGCCTCTTTAACAAATGATGCTAGAAAAACTGGCTTTCTATATGCCATAAACTAAAACTAGATCCATGTCTATCACCATGCACTAAAATAAAGTCAAAGTGCATAAAGATCTGAATATTAAAACAGAGACACTAAACTTACTAGAAGACAGAGTAGGTAAAAATCTTGATGACATAGGAGTAGGCAGAGAGTTCATGAAAAAAAATCAAATTGCACGGGAAACACTTCCCAGAATCAACAACTGTGATCTCATCTTACTAAAAGGTTTTTGCATGGCAAAGCAAATCTCCAACAGAGTGAAAAGAAAACCCACGAATTGGGAAAATATCTTAGCCCATTGTCCATCAGACAAAGGACTGCTACCTAAAATGTACAAACAATTAAAAGAAATCAGGCCCCTAAAATTCAAGGACCCAATCCAAAAATGGGCATCTGAGATGAATACACACTTCTCAGAGAAAGAAACACAGATGGCAAATAAATATATGAAAAAAGGTTCAACATCAATGGTCATTCGGGAAATGCAAATTAAAACAACGCTGAGATTCCATCTCACTCCAGAAAGAATGGCCAAGATTAAAAAATCAAGTAACAGCAAATGCTGTAGGGGGGGTGGGGGAAAAGGAACTCTTCTCCACTGTTGGTGGGAGTGCAGACTGGTACAACCACTGTGGAAGTCAGTGTGGAGATTCCTCAAGAAGCTAGGATTAGAGATCCCATTCAACCCAGCTATCCCACTTCTTGGCATTTTCCCAGAAGAATTGAAAACATCATACCACAGTGATATCTGTGCAGCCATATTTATAGCTACACAATTTGTAATAGCAAGATTTTGGAAACAGCCCAAGTGCCCATCAATCAAAGACTGGATTAAAAAATGTGGTATTTTTATACAATGAAGTACTACTCAGCTCTTAAGAAAGATTGCATTGAGACTTTTATAAGTAAATGGTCATGACTTGAGACCATTCACATAAGTGAGATAAATCAAACCCACATGTGTAAATACCGTATTGTATCCCTAGTGTAAGAAACAGAAAAATTTTATATGATCCAAAATCTATAATAAATACTACATAAGGGTATAAAACAGCTGAAGACCAAAAGTAATTGGGAAGGTAAAATGGGAAAAGAGGGAAGGGAAAAGGAAAAGATATAAATCTGTATATATGTATATGTAAGATAACTAAAACGAACACACTGCTGAATATATTCGTTATTGATAAAGAACAACTAAAACTCATATGATTAGATCAATTTTACATGTCTACATCTATTAATGTAAA
>RJWM01036376.1:0-18202 GCA_004363535.1 Dasyprocta punctata
GTTAATTTCCTATTATTTTGTTTTGAAATTCTGTATCATCCGTTTTATTCTTTTTGTGGTTGTTGCTGTTGTTGTTGTTGTTTTTAAAAGAAAAAAAATAAGTCAGATGAAATAGATTTATTTACAGTACCCATAAGCAGACAGATCTTCACATTTGTTTAAGAAATCTGACTGTATGCATCCTTATACTCCACATCCTCTCAAAGGAGATTTCCATGACCTAAGAAGTCCCCACATTCTGCTTCCCAGGATAGGGGCAGAAGGACAGGCTTCTCGTCACCCTCCCAAGTTTCACTGGAATGAACAAATCAAATAGGAGAAAAGACACATCCATTCATTGTGTCCACAGAGGCAAATAAAAAAAGTTATCACCCAGCATCAGGTAGAAGGCTATGAACTCTTTTTCCATAGGGGAGAGGGAGACAAGGTACATACACTGTGCAATTTTTAGTGGGATAGTGAATGATTTCAGGCAAACTCAGAGTTTGGAGAAGCATCCAGTGACCTAGGCTAATGTTCATTGGATCCACAAGAACAGATGATGTCCTATAAATTATTGGTCTCTTTGAAATATTGAACGGGGTCAAAACAGAAGACAGTGGTGTGTGACAAAAGTCTGTCCAGGGGTACTAAGGGACTTCAGTTTTCTTTCCTGGAATATGAGTTTAATTAATGAAAACTCAGTGAGGGACCAGAAGCATGTCTCTTCCTCACCAAGTCTAGACTTTAGGCAGTCAAAGAGACAGCAGAGAAAAGCCTCTTCCAATGTCTTCCAAATTCCTTCAGTGTCAATAATCAGCACATTAAAGTAGCATGTGTTTGGGTGACAATACTTGATTTTCTTCCCCATTTATTGGTTTTTCTTGATATAAAATGTAGTATAAATGTAATCTTGAAGTTTATGCTATTAATCTTTTATCATGCAGTATTGAAGTCTTTCAATCTATTCTTGTGACAGAATCTTATCAATATATAAGAAATTTAAAAAGACTGTGCAAAATGCTTGTATATTTTAGTATTGTACAGCAGCAACATTTCAGGAACTAAAGACACTCTAGAGTTGAGGCCTTACGGGGTTTGTTTCTTCAGTCATTTCAAACCTCGAGGGTCTATGTGCTTTCCTGTCTACTCGTTTTACGTATTTCCCACATTCATAGCAGCGCACATTCATTTTGTACACATACATGGTTACAGAAGTATATGCTATTAGTGTTTCAAGAACAAAAAAAATTTGAAGTTAATATAATGTTTGCACTCCAAGGTGCAAATTAACAGTCAGGGCCCAAACAAGAATGGAAAGAGGCCATTAAATATTTTCAATAAAATATTGTCTTTATCTTGTGCAAAACATGTAGAATATGACTTCAGATATATTTTCAAAAGATGGAGATGCTTTATCACTGTAGCTAAAATAATTGTTAATCATAAAACTTCTGAAAGTCTTGTGATGTTTTTCCATATTTATCAGTTGTTTACTGATGTAAATGACTTTTGTTTAAAGTGCAACTTATTTTTCCCCTGTCTTCCCAACCTCCTCTGCCAAAAAAAGATGTGGATTTCTGCTAATGAATTGACCAGACATCTAACATTTAATGTGCTTTTTCAGATGTGTAACTTAATATTTGGGTACTTGGCAAATTATTTTATTATATAATTGATAAAATGATGTGTATTAATATTAGTTCAGTCATTTATTTTATTGTTGGGGTATGTGATTATAATTCTGTGGAAAAATTATTTTTCATAGTTTGTCAGCTGTAAAAATGTAGTGTGAGAGCTCAAATATGTGAACAAATAATGTAATACATTTATAATAAAAAAAGACAATTGAAATCTACCCTGATACTATGAATTTTTTTTTTTTTTTTGGTACCAGGAATCAACCTTATGACCTTGTGCTTGCCAGGCAGGTGCTGTGCCACTGAGCTATATCCCTGGCCCTGATACTGATTATAAGAACCAAAGAAGGGCCAGGAGTTTGGTTCAATGGCTTATGTGCCTGGTTATGAGTTCAATCCTCGATACTGACCAAAAAAAAAAAAAAAAAAAAAAAAAAAAAAAAAAAAAAAAAAAAAAAAAAAAAAAAAAAAAAAAAAAAAAAAAAAAAAAAAAAAAAAAAAAAAAAAAAAAAAAAAAAAAAAAAAAAAAAAAAAAAAAAAAAAAAAAAGAACCAAAGAGTGAAAACAAAGGAAAGACAAAAGATACATTGGGTAAATACAAATTAAAATACCAGAGGATATTAATGTCAACATCATAGAATTAAAAGGCGTTCAACAAAGAATATTTATAGTGGTAAAAGATGTAATTGAAATAACAGTCACTAATATTTATTTCTCAAATAACTAAAAATAAAATTTTGGATAGAATAACCACCAATGCAGTTATATATGTGTATGGTATTTTATATCTATATCTTTCACTGTAGTTCTTATTTTCTTACAGGACAGTTATAAAAATTGATCTGAAACTAAGCAGATAAAAAAACTGGAAAACTTTCAAATGAATTTACCAAGAATGCTCTCTCACTAAAATGTGAAAAAAACTAAAATCAATGAAAACAGGTACTTATTTGCTTTGTAGTGATAAACATCCTTTAAGCTTATTTCAAAAATAAATGAAATTTTTAAATGAAATGTAAAATCACCAAAAGAGTAATGGAAAATAGAATATATCAGACAAAAACCTAAAAGAAATCCTCTATTTTAACTAAATGTTTCATGTAGAAATCCTGTATTGAGAATAATACACTAAATTGAATGAAATAAGTATTCAATTTGTTGAATTGGGAAAAAAAACAGCAAAAATAACTAAAGTAACAGACTAAAATCTAAAAGAAGTAAATTGTGGGCAAAATTTAAATTAATTAGTTAAATCATATATTTTACTGCTTGGGTGTGTGATTATAGTTTTGTGGAGAAATATTTTTCAGGGTTTGTTAGCTTGTAAAAATTTAGTGTGTGAGCTCAAATATGTAGATAAATAATGCAACACACTTATAATCAAAAGGCAACTGAAATCTACCCTTATATTGACTATGGGAACCAAAGAGTGCCTTAGGTAAATACAAATTAAAAATCAGAGGATATTAATATCAACATCATAGAATTCAAAGGGTGTATCAGTTGCTTTTATTATAAAACCTATTCTATAATATAGAACAAACCATTCTTCAATTTAAATACTTAAAACAAGCTGGGCACAGTAGCACATGCCTGTAATCCCAGCACTTAGGGAGGCTAAGGCAAAAAGATTACAAGTCTGAGTCTTGCTTGGGCAACTTAGAGAAATCCTATCTCTTAAAAGGGCAGGAGGCTGGGGATATAGCTCAGTGGTAGAGCACTCCTGAGTTTAATCCCCGATGCTGGGGAGGAGGGAAAAAACACAAATGTTTAAAACAGAAACATTTATTTAGCTGGCAATTCAGCAGTTAGGTAACATGGGTTGGGATTTTTGGACTTTGCAGAACCTTTGTCTTTTCCAGGCTGGAATCTGATATCTACTGGTGAGCCAATTGATGCTGGCTGGTTTATGAGGACGAGATGACTGGGGTCTTTCTACTCTTGCCTTCTCATCCTCTTCATTTACTTAGACGTGCTCACGTAGAAGCTGTGGAGTTTGAGAAGAGCCACAGGTCTTCTGCCAGGACAGCCTCTGACCTTACCTGATGCCACTTCTATCACAGCCTGTGATCAAAGCAAAACATACGCCATGCCCAATGTTGAAAAATGAGGAAGTAAATTTCATCTGTGAGTGATGGGAAACTTGCAAAGAATCATGTCCATCTTGAAAATCTATCATAAATATATTATATGCTACTTTGTAGAGATAACTTTGAAAATCTGGTACAATGGAAGCTTTTCTATTGAACAAATTTTAGTTCCTACCCTAGGAAGAATTAGAAGATTCAGAACATAGAAACATTTGTGAAAAATCTACAGTCAAAAAGATGGTACTCCATGTAGTCTTCAATCTGAATTCTACTGAAATTCTCAAGAATAGGATATATGCTGTCACTCAAAGTATTCCCAAGGTAGGAAGGTAAGGTAACATTCTCAAATATTTATAGTATCACAAATTATTAAAGAAAGAGAATCTAGAATTAAAAGCCCCTACCATCATTTGAAAAATAGATGCTAGCTGAGGATGTATTTCAATGGTAGAGCATTTGTCTAGCATGTACAAGGCCCTGGATTCAATTCCCAGTAACACACACATACATACATGCTCAAATTCTTAAAAATCAAGCTACCTGAAGCCTATAATAATTATTTACTCAGCAAGTACTGACCACCACTATTGCTCAGCCAATTCTCTAGGAACTGGGGATATAACAGTAGGCAAGAAAGTCCAGATGATCTCATCATCTCCTGGGCTAGAGAGGGAGGGGACACAATAGATCAGAGTGGTAAGCTCTAGCCAGTGGTGGCGAACCTATGGCCTGCGTGCTGCAGCTAACTGTTAGCTATCATTGAAATCTCTGAAAGGTTCATTGTCACTCTGCTAGCCTATGAGCTTGATCTCACTTGCTGCCTGTGAGCAGAGTACTATCGTTCTCAAATGCATGATTTATGTCCTCTTTCACACAACAGTGGCAGAGCTGAGTCATTGTAATAGAACCATAAAATCTACAATATTCACGACTTGGTCTTTTTCTGAAAAAGTTTGTTGGCCCTGAGATACACTGTTGTAGTCAGAGTTTACAAGGGAATAGATTTAATTTAAGACACAATTTATAGGATTACTTTGTAATATTCACCCAGAGAGTCAAATGCAAAAGAGTACAGGAGATCTGTCCACACACGAGAGACCCAAAGAATACAGCTGAGGGCCCAGATCCCATGACAGTGTCCTTCACGAGTCCATCTAGAGGTCTAGAGCCCCGACAATGTCTCATGCAAGTCTGTATTAAGGCTCTACACTGGAAAGGCACAAAGGTCAGTGGTGGAAGCTAGAAGTCTGCACCAGCGGGAGGAAGGGTCTGGGCCAGCGAGCTGAAGGGTCTGCACTGGAGACAGGAAGCAATGCACAAGGTAAGGACCAGAGCTCCCCCAAAGTGAACTGTAGCCATCCTCAGTGATAGCAAGGACCCGAACTCCTCCGATGATGATTACAGCTGAGCTCATATCAGGAAGGCCAGCGTAACAAGCTTCTTCAGGAGAATCAACACCATCTTCTCCTCCAGTTTTCCTTTTATGCTGTTTGCAGCAATCCTCAGGTGGGCCTTCCACACCCGGAACCATGCTGATTCAGCTCAGCTGGGTGTTCCAAGTTGGCCATTAGTTAATCTACCACATATACCATCAAGATATAATGATATCTAGTTTCAAAAAGTGATATAAAGAAAATGAATTTTTGAGGTGAGGAATACCTGGCAGATCATCTTTAGATGAGAAGGTCAGGGACAGTTAGACTGAGAAGATAAAAAATGGGGTGCTTCTGACAGATGCAGAACTAGAGACAGAGCATTTCTGCCAAAGGTAGAAGTAAGTGTAGAAGGGCTTAGTGATTGTGGAGAACAGAAACTAGGCCAGTGGTGTGGAATGGTTTTAACCAAGTGTCCAGCAAGACATTGGTTTGGGATGATACTGGATGTAGGTTTGAGACAGATCCTATAGACCACAGTGAAATAAGATAAAAGACATAAAAAAGAGGTAGCAAGGAGATGGAAAAATTGAGATTCTAGGGTTGCGCTTTTTAAAAAAACTACAGTTTCAAGACAAGCTTTTTTATCCTGCTTCTGGAGTTTACCCTAGCTTGTGACTCCCCGCTCCTTCCACGACAAATTGTCCTTTCCCTCAGCCCAGAAAGCAGGTGTCTTGGCGACAGCATATCCCAACTCAAAACACATAGAAATGGCTTGCGCTGCACCTGACCATGAGCGTATGCACCGCAGATCACCTACCTGAAGACACCCCTGTACCTAACGTGCCCTGCTCCTGCTTGTAACCGGTCGCATTTCTCTGAGCACCCTCACTCCACTACACTTTTTTAGTGCATCCGATACCTCTGTCTGTAATAAACCGTCTCAGTGTCTCTCTTAGCAATGCATCCTAAAAATCCAAGGGTCAGCAAAGCTGCAAACTTATTTTAAAAGGGTTAAATTCTTTATTCCAGCCTCAGGTACCACAGATCCAACCCGGGACATTTATGTTGGCAACCATGAAGGGAACTACAAAGAGATATCAAGACAGGGACTTTGTTTCACAAGTCCAGCCAAGCCGGGTGTGGTGGCGCACGCCTTTAATCCCAGCACTCGGGAGGCTGAGGCAGGAGGACTGTCATGAGTTAAAACTGGCCTGGGCTACAAAGTGAGTTCAAGGACAGCCTGAACTGCATGGTGAGATCCTGTGTCAAAAAAATAGGGCTGGGGATTTAGCTCAATGGCGTAAGTGCCTGCCTGGCAGGCGCAAGATTGTGAGTTTGATCCCCGGTACCAAAAAACAAACAAACAAATAAACAAACAACAAAAAAAGAGTCTAGCCAAATGACTTTTTATTTTCATTATTTTCTTTCTTCATCCTCATTTTCCCCCAATCCCTTGGCCCTCTGAAGCTTAGCATCTCTCTCTCTCCCTCTTCCTCCCTCTCTTAGCAGCTGTAACAGTTAAAGGCCCCGAAGTGCTTAGAAAATGAGTATATATGCATAAAAGCACTGAGGACAGCAGGCACTTGCTCCCTCTGACCAGAAGGGGACGAGGTGTCAGGAGACACACTCTGGACTTTCAGATTCTCTGCGAAGTTTCTCGTCAGCATCTTTGTAACAGGTTCCTAGACTCAAAGATCTTTGGTGTGTAACTCCTTTTAGTAAAGTTCAGCTGTTGAGCACAACTTCTTTTCCTAGATCCCTGACATGCTGATAACAGCCGAGTTCCAGGCCAGGAAACTGAGCAGAGCGGCTCCCTCCGGGAACCGGGGTGAGCCGCACAGGCAGCGGATCCCCATGGGAGGCAGGCCCGCGGCGTGACCCAGGGCCACCGCAGGTGCCGCAGGAGCCTCAGGGGCCGCAGGACCGCTGGCTTGGGAGCCTGGCTCAGGCCCTTCCGCCCCAGAAGGACGGGGTTTGCGGTAGGAGGCGCAGGCAGCCTGACCTCAGGGGACTTAACTAGGATCCTGTCTTTTCTCTTTCTTTTTTGTCTCTATCTCTTTCCAAAAATACACTAAGGAGATTTTAAAGGCCTGTAGTCAATCTTATGTGATTATGGGTAACTCAATATCAGCCCTCAAAATGTCACCTTTATATTATACTTGATGAACTTGCAAAATCAGTCTTTTAGAATCCTTTATCCTCTATCTTGAATTGGTTGAAATTTAAGATAGAGGATTCTAAAAGGCTGATTTTTCTCCAAAGACAAATTAAAGAGAAAAAGACAAGTTCTCAAGGTTGCTTTTATGTAAGGTAAAAATAATAGATTTAATAATAAAGAAAAAATGAATAAAAATTCCATCTAACCATCTACAGCTCTTCCCTCCTTCCCTTTCTCCTATTGTCTATGAGTCTATATTGTTAACTAACGAAAAGTTATTCAGAGTAGCTTAAAGTATTAAAATAAATAGTGTTGTGACTTACATAAGAAAAAGAGCTAATTAATAACCCCTGGGGGAATTCTAAATGACTAGTCTATTTATAGTTATAAACTTGTAAGTATAAAAAAGATTATTTTAATTGAGCAGGGCCAATACATCTAAAAATGCACTTTAAGTTAATATAGTTAGTCTATGTATGTTTTCTTGTCTATTTGTCTGCCTGTTAATCTGTTTTAATAGTTGGTTAAAATAACCTGCAATTTCTTTGTGAAAAAAATTATTTTTTGAGTTCAACAATTTCTTTTGATTTTTATTTTTTGGCCTTATAAACATTTTTGGAGCTTTCCATGTAAAACCAGTTATATTGGTTTTCAAACTCAAAACATTACATATTTACATTGAGGTGTACATAAGACTTACAAATAAAGGCCTTAATGTCTGATGACATAAAGGTTATATATGAGCTATGTCTTTCAATCTTAAATATATTTCTCCAAAAATTCTACTTAAATTAGCTGATACATGAGTAGACACTCACTTAGCTCAAAACTTTTGTTCACATGGCCTAATACTGTGTTAAGAAGAGCAAAGATACCTATCTTTAAAGTTGGTGATATGTTGCCACCCAGGTTGTTAGTCAATTGAGATAATGTTTATAAAACCGGGTTTAGAAATACAATGTCTCTTGTTATGTACACTATTTTAAAAGCTTTTCCTTGGTTAAAAAAATATGCAGCTTAAAAATGTTAACTATTCTTTGGCTTTCATGAGTCATCTAAATAATGGTTAAAATAAATAGACATAAATAAGATTACCGCTTATAAATTAATAGTGGTATCTAAGTTATTTATTGATATATACATAAATTCAAATATTACCTCATTAAATCTTATAAAAGATAACAAATTTTGGTCTAGTAAATGTGCTTCATAAATTATATATATATGTATATATAGGCTTAATATTTCTTTCTTGAATTGACTGAGTTAAATTTCCAGCATTAATTATATTAATTATAACATTTAAAAAATATTTCCCTAAGTGGGGGCTTTCTGGCCTGAGGAATTACTGGAAAATCTGCCCTATGTGCCTAAAAAGAGCAGCTTCCTGATCCAAATTTGCTTCAGTTTTTCTCCACTGATGGATACAGTTTCCCCAGTTTTTCCCCAAAGTCTTATTGAGCCCACCAAAAGATCATTAAAAAATTGTACATAGATATGCACCAATGGCATGGGTGGCAGCGGGGGTGCACGTACACGGCCCGGACCGCCCCAGGCAGCGGACCCCGAGACCACCACGGCACTGCGGGGCTGGTGGCAGGAGACCTCGCTCGCCCAGGACCGCCCCGCGGACACGCACCAGCAACTGGTAAGTCAGGCGGACCAGTATGGTGCTTTGGCACTCGGATAGGTGGAGTAGAAGGGGCAGGCCGATGGGGCCACCATTCTGATTTTCTCTTTCTTTCTTTCTTTCTTTCTTTCTTTCTTTCTCTCTCAATATATCACAAGACTGGGGAGAACTCCAGCAACAGAACACCAGCCCCAGTCCCCACATCCAGATCAGCCCTAAACCCAGCACAAATCCCACTGCAAACTTGGTTGGAACACACAGCACATTTCCGGGATCAGACTTGGAATGGAACTGTGAACACCAGAGGAATTTTACTTCAAGTATTTTTCTGTTTGTTCGATTGGTTTTCCTTTTTCTATCTCACTGAGGTATTTTTTTAAAAGCTTAATTTAGTCTTGTTTTTTATGGTTATTTTTATTTTGTGCTTTTAGTCTTTTTTTCTCTCTCTCTCTCTTTTTTTCTTTTCTCTTTTTTCAACATGTTCACTGGAAGAAAGACAGTCTCTGTAATAGATGGCGCTGGGAAAACTGAATTTCCACAGGTTGAAGACTAAATCTTGACACATGTCTATCACCATGCACTAAACTAAAATCAAAATGGATCAAAGACCTAAATGTCAAAATGGAAAAATTAACTCTGCTGAAAGATAAAGTAGGTAGAAATCTTGAAGACATAGGTGTAGGCAGAGAGTTCATAAACAAAACCCAGATCACACAGGAAACACTTCAAAGAATCAACAACTGGGATCTCATCTTATTAAAAAGCTTTTGCACATCAAAAAAAAAAATCACCAATAGAGTGAAAAGACAACCCACAGAATGGAAAAAAACTTTAACCCATAGTCCCTCAGACAAAGGATTTACATCTAGAACATATAAAGAATTTTAAAAAAAATCAAACCCCTCCAAATTCAAAGATCTAATCCAAAAATGGGCATCTGAGATGAATATGCACTTTGTAGATGAAGAACTACAATTGGTAAATAAATATATGAAAAAACGCTCAACATTATTAGTCATTTGAAAGATGCAAATTAAAACAATACTGAGATTCCATTGAACCCCAGAAAGAATGGCTGTCATCAGTAAATCAACCAATAACAAATATTGGTGGGACTGTGGGGAAAAAGGAACCCTTCTCCATTGTTGGTGGGAGTGCAGACTGGTGCAACCACTGCAGAAATCAGTGTGGAGATTACTCAGAAAACTAGGAGTAGAGGTCCTATTTGACCCAGCTATTCCCCTTCTGGGTATCTTCCCAGAAGAATTAAAAAATCATACCACAACAATATTTGTGCACCCATGTTTATAGCAGCACAATTCGTAATAGCTAAATCTTGGAAACAACCTAAATGCCCATCAATCGAGGAACAGATAAAAAAAAGTTGTGGTTTCAGTATACAATGGTGTACTACTCAGTCATAAAGAATGGTAAACTTGAGACTTTTACAGGTAAATGGATGCTACTAGACACCATCATGCTCATAAGTGAAGTAAATCAGAATCACGTATTTAAACATCATATTATCTACCTGGTGTGAGAACCTGAAAGAATAAATAAAGTCCAAAATGTACAATAGACAATATGAAATGGGAAGAAACTGTTCAAAAGGAAAAAGGAAATAGGATGGGGAAAAGGGGAAAGAAAAGAATGGAAAAGAAAAAAAAAAAAACAACCATGCAAGACAGTTACACTAATAGTGTCTCTTAGTTCACTGAAAAGAAAGGTTTGTGCTAACATCCTTTGGAGAATTTTTATGTCCATATCTTGCACTCTGAGTAACTACCCTAAAATTACTAATACTCAATGTAGTAACTATTGGTATGTTCCTGTTATTTTGTTATGAAATATTTTTTTCATAAAATAAAAAAAGAGAGAAAGAAAGCAGGAAGGCTTTAATTAAGATAAGAAGGTGCTCTTGGTTAAACCTATAAAACTAGGTTTAAAAACCAAAGGTTCTATATTTTACTAAGATAGTTTCTTTTGTTTTCCCTTGTTAGGATTTTTGTTACTAAAAGCTGTTTTAAGGGTTAGTGATTATTTAAGTGTTTGTTTATAAAATGTTTTTAATAATCAGTTTATCATTGGTTAAAAAAATAACGATTATCATAGTTTATGACTGAATCTATGTATATCCGAGCCTAGGGATACATCTGAAGCCAAGATATATTGTGAGTCTAGGTTTAAAGTTAAGTTTATAGAGTTAGAGTACATAATTAATAGATGCAAAGTAACTAATAAGTGCTCTTTTATGCATTATATATGTATATACATGTATATAATATGATCTCAATTTTTGGCACCTATTAAAATTTAGTACTGTCATCTAGAATGTGGTGCATTAGCTTTGATTAAATAAACACTTTGTTGTCATATAAATGAGCTACACATATATAAGGTAATTTGTGGTCAGTTGCTCTCTTTCCTATACTTACAAATAGTCTACAGATATTTTCAGTCTTGTCAGTGCAGTTGCACCATATAAACCTGTTTAAAAAAATCTAAATTTTGCATTTAGAGTAAAAGCTAAATATATATATACATATTTCTATATACCTGATAATTATTTCTAACCTCATGATATATTAAAAACATTTGTAGCCAGTTCTGGTGGCACACGCCTGTCATCCCAGCACTTGGGAGGCTGAGGCAGGAGGATTACTGTCAGTTCGAGACCAGCCTGGGCTACAGTGAGTTCAAGGCCAGCCTGAACTGCATAGTGAGACCCTGTCTCAAAAAATAGGACTGGGGATTTAGCTCAGTGGCCTAAGCGCCTGCCTGGCAGGCACTAGGTTGTGAGTTCAATCTCCAGTACTAAAAAACAAAGCAAAACAAAAAACACAAAAAAACCACATTTGTGTTTCTCAAGTATACAAGTCTTCTAGGATTCAGAACTTTAAAAAGAGTGATGACCTCCGCACTAAGTTGTTTATGATGACTTTCTCAGGTTTATGTTTATGTGATTTTTATATACCTGTGTTATGATAGTTAAATGTGCTTAAGTCCTATACAGTTCCAACCGTGTCACTCTAAAAATTAAAGACTGAACATACTTAAATACTTAATACTTAAACATACTTAAATATTTATCTATTTTTTTTTTTTGATACCAGGGATCGAACTCACAACCTCACGCTTGCAAGGCAATGCTTATGCCACTGAGCTAAATCCCTGGCCCTATTTTTTGAGACAGGGTCTCACTATGCAGTTCAGGTGGGCCTTGAACTCGCTTTGTAGCCCAGGCTGGTCTGAAACACACAATGATCCTCCTGCCTCAGCCTCTCAAGTGCTGGGATTAAAGGCGTGTGCCACCATAACCAGCTAATACTTAAATATTTAAAAAGATACTTTGTTAAAGAAGGTAATGAATTGGGCAAAAGTTCAAATTACTTATATAATTACAGGTGACAAACTAAAAGTTTATTTTAAATGAAAATTTAAATAAACTTTTTAAAACTAAAAAATAACCCAATGGTCCTGGTATAATAATGTCATCATAATTAATTGTTAAGCTAAGATACTGCGTTTGCTCCTGATTTTAAATTTTCCTTATAAACATTTACAGCTGTTATCTGTTACCATTCTAGAGAAATTTGAATTCTAAGACAATCATGATAGATAAAAAAAAATAGCAGTTCTTTGGCCACACTTCATATTTTCAGGTGCTTAGTATTCAGTTGTGATAGTCAAACCCACAGTTCCCACTTCAGTCCTGGTGGATTGGACGTAGGTGACCAACAACGAAGGCTTAGAGACCAAAGCTAAAATGTGGTAACTGGGCTAAGAGGACAGCCAGTATTTTGGCTGTTGCTGTCTAAGGTCAACAAGGACCCAAGGCCTGAGGGGACTTCTACAAAAGGTCCTACAAGTCGGCCATGTCACCCAACCTCTTGAGCAGAGAGTTTGTTGGATCCCAGGGTAAAACGGCCAGCCAGTGTACATTGTGCTAAAAGGAGGGTCACTCAGAGGGGGTCACCCCATGCCTTCAAGGGAAGCCATGTGGTCTGGGGAAGACCATGACCCAGCCTGACAGATGACACTGATAGAGGAGCTAAGTGATTCTGTACAGAGTCCCAAAAGTGGAGCCTGAACTGACCTTGACGTATATGTATACGTGATATATTGAGATATATATATATATATATATTGATGTGTAACTCACATAAGTACAATAACATAGCCATGAAAGTTTTGATTAAAAGTTTAAAATCAAAATACAGGGTTTTTTTTTCCTCTTAACCCTTATGGGACAACTCAACCAACTAATTCCTCTTTCTTGGGAACAGAAATCCATACTTATGATAAATACAACAATGCCACTCAAATATGGGGTAGATTCCTACCCAGGGCTGTAATTGTACTATTGTGTTAAGAGATACTGACTTGTTTGCTGCAGACTAAATGACCACACAAGGTAAAACCCATGCCATTAGCGAGACAGAATGTGGTGTGTACATTCCTGATGACTATACAAACATGTCCTCTCAATACAAAACCTCTTCACAAATCAGTGCAAGGTCAAACTCTGCCATAAACTTTTATAACTCACTAGCATCCTGGTTGTCTCAAAGAACCTGGTTTTTAAAAAGTCTAAGTTTATTTTTGGCTACGGTATCATGCATACAATTATTCCATAACGTTATCCATCCTTTGTTGTTGTGGGCCTATGTCTCTTGCACCCTTTTTCAGAGTATCAAAAGATGATGGTTCTTCAAAAAAAAAATAATAATGATATTCCTGTGTCTCCTTTCGATCGGTCAAGAGGAGACTTTCGGTCCCTGGTGGGGCAGGATCAGTGCCCCGCCTCAGTCTGAGGAATCCACGAAGTCAGACGGTCAGCCTTCTGCAACCCTTTAAAATAAGGGGCTGAAGTCTCAGCAAGGAAATGAGGTGGGATAAAAGAAATTTTAAAAGTAAGTGGGAAGGAGACAAAGAGATTTCAAAGCTGTATGTTTAAGAAAAACTGCAGCTTAAAGACAAGGGATGCCCTCTCTTGTGACCACCCTCCTTTCAGTGCGGATTCCCCTTACTCCAGCCCAGGAAGCAGGTGCACTGGCAACAGCATACCCCGACTTTGAACAGCACATGGATGGCTTGCACTGTACCCTGACACGTGGTGAGCTATGTATGCAGCCTGGATCAGCTACCTTGAAGATATTCCTCTAAACGCGCCCCACTCTCATTTGTAATGTGTCTCATTTCCATTCTTTGAGTGCATCCTCTGTCTCTTTCTCTAACAAACCTTCTGATGTCTCTTCCATTGATACATCCTAAGAATTCTCTTTCTGCAATGCGAGTCAGCAAACCTACACACTTATTTTAAAAAGATGGGTCAAGTTGCTTATTTCAACTTTAGGGACCCAGACCCAACTGGGTGACAACAGGAAGTTTAGTTTTTATTCCAAGGACAACAGGATTTACACTAGAAAGGCAATTATGGTTAGGTGATTTATAAACTTATGTACACTTGGTATCAATTGACAATTTTAAAAAAGCCAATTTGGAAAAATTCAGTTGGATTTCCTAATTGATATTCTAAATGAAACAAATTCGTTAAAGACAGACTTTTTCCAGAAACTATCACAAAACAGACAAACAAACAAACAAACACTATTAAGTCGTTCGGAATTTGCTATTTAGGATCCATTCCTATGATAAGTGGGTCAGTTTTCACAGATCAGTTTGCAGACTAAAATGACCATAATGTGGCTTAATTAAAAAAGGAGACACAAATATGGCATGGCCAAGGAGTCTCCAAGAACCTTTGACCTGAGACTTTTGTTTGGGATGAATTCATGATCTCCATACGTTTTTGCATACAAATAAATGGTATATGCTTACATATTTCTTTAGTAAGACAGCAACTTGCCTATGTATTTATCTATTGTACTACAGATTGAACACAGGACCTCATACATACCAGGCAAGCACTTTACCACTATACTACATCCCCAGTCTTTTAACAGATATTTTTATTTTGAGTCAAGGTCAGCCCAGGCTGACCTTGAACTTGTGTCCTTCCCGAGCCTCCCAAGTAGCTGGGATTACATGTGTGCACTACTGCACCTGTCTTGCAGTTTTTATTAAGACATATTGACTCAGGGGTTAGAATTAAGTAGCATAATTCTTATGCTGTGTTAGGTGTTCCTGGCAGTACTCAGGAACATATTATAGCTAGAAACCAAAATTGTTCCAGTGAAAAATTCTTAGTAGAGGAAGCAGAAATAAACAGAGACAACCCAGGTGATTGATAAAGTTCTAATAATTCTGGGCTGATTGTAGTGGAGATTTGGGATCAAGTTGAATTGCTTTTTAGTCTGGCCATTGCCTAATGGTACATTTACCCTCTCAATCCTAGCTTTGGTCATTCTCTGACTTGTGAGAGGCTGACTGATTCAGCAAAATCTAGGTAGGAATCCAAATCTTCACTGATTGGGGATTATTCAATCATCTCCACATTTAATTGTATCACAAGATCGTCTTTAGTTTATAAACATGTATCTCAAGTTCAGAAGTATTTGGCACTCAATGTCTTCCAAATAGACACTGTGAAGCTTAGAAATCCTCTCAACTGTCATTCTGTAAATGTTGTAGGATAAATGTGGATAGATTTAGTCTAGGGCTTCATAACAAATGTTGCCTTAGATAGGTCATTTCTTAAATAATGAGCTGTGTTGGGAAATTTTTTTTTTTTTGGTGGAAGATAAGACAATCTTTTTTTTTTTTTCTGATGTCTGTTCAGTTTTAATACAATGTCCTCCTTAATAGGTGACTGGTTAAACATGGTCTAATTTGGCTGTTTGAACTGTAAAGCTACAAGTTTGAGTCCCAATTTTGGTTATTGTATTAAAACACTTTCAAAGTATCCTGGCACATGTTGTAGTTCAAGTAATGAGCTGTTTCCCATTCTAATTTTGGCTTCTGCATTAGATCCCTGACTTAGGTTTGACTACATTGACAAACTGAGATGAAAGTCCATTATAACAGCACCTTCTTCAATGTTCTCATATTGTCGGAAGTATTTTCTGCTTCGTCCTGAAAGTATCCTACAATTTCATCTTATCTTTGTATGATTCAATTACGGTCTGCTCAATTTTTTTTAATTTTAAAACAAAAGAAGAAGAAAAAAGATGATACAGAATTCAAAACAAAATAATAGGAGATAAACAATGGTTAATATATTCATATTATTATCTTCAAAGCAGTTGCTCAGATTACAAGATATAGGCATGAAAAGAATAATCAAACAACGAGAACACAAACCATTATTTTTGATGAACTAATGCTCAGTTTTTATTAGAAATGTTCCCTGTGTGGTTTGTAGAAGACTTTTACCACTTTGTGTGTGTGTGTGTGTGTGTGTGTGTGTGTGAGTGTTTTCTGGCTTTTGGGTTTCTTGACTAAAGAGGGATCTCACAGGTCCCTTAGAGTTAGTCCAAGAAACTTCTGCCATCCAGGATTGAACATCTGGGGTTCTGGCCAACATGCGTACAAGTCAGGCAACTCAGGCTGTATGTACTTCAAGAAGTCTAAATCTATCTGCAAATAGCTGCTGACCTTGCCTGGGTTGAGAGAAACCCTGAATCATGGTTCTTAATCCACCTTGGGGCCAAAGTCTAATTCTGTAGTTGTCTGTCTACCTGGCTAATGGGAGGGATGGATCTTGAGAAACAATACGTAGGTCAGGGTCCTTGTGGATTTGTTGGCAAAAGGATGAAGCATCTCCTGAGGGAAGGTGAGCAAGGGGTGCATGCTGGGGCAAAGGAGAGAGACTGAGATAAAGGGGGAAAGAAGGAGCTGAATACAAGAAGGCAAACAGAGGACAAGGGGGGAAGACAGTAGGAAAGTAAGTCTAGTTTCTTTCTGACTTAAATTTACTTAATTGTTCACTGTCTTTGTTCAAAGAATCTTTCAGTGGGTCAATTTTTGATTCAGAATCTCACTTGGAGGACTCTGCATACCAATCAAAAAGATGTCACCCATTTAGCTAAAGAAATACTATTCCTTTTCTTTCTTGGTGTTTACCAAATGAATCATTCAGATGAAACCCAGACTCTTGGTAAATTTACTCCATTTAGGGAGATTGGCACAGTAATCAGGTTTAGAGTAATAGTATATACAAAAGTTTTTTCTAAGAAGGGAGGGATTGAGATATAAATGACTGTCTTAGTTACTTTTCACTCGTTGCTGAGACAAAATACCTGACACCCAAAATTAGAGAAGGAAAGGTTTATTTCTTATAGTTCTCTGAGGTTTCAGTTCATACTTAATTGGCTCCAAGGCAGCGTGGCATGGGGGGCAGCCATTCATGGCGGCTGCCAAACAGCAAAGCAAATCTGCAAGAGAGAGCAAAAGGAAGACTTGCATTCCTCTCACCCTTACACTGTATGTCAGCTCCGCCCCTGGGCGGGTGCAACACTCACATCGCCAATCCCTGCGCTAGACAACAAACCACTCAGGAAGACCAGACTCAGCCCCACCCAAATTACATGAGGCCTTGGGGGGACACAGGATCAAACCAATACAATGACTCCATCACAGCTGGTAGGTAGAAATGCAATCCTTGTATATTTCATGGTTTGGATCCCTGATCTGGACCACTGAACTCCATCTAATCACTACACCTCCCTAAACCCCCACCTACGGAGACACATTCAGAAAATATTCTCTCTGGATCAAGTGAAATTCTCAAGACAAAAAGCCATACAGAGGGAGAAACTCATCTGGTTTCTGGTGACCACATGATTTATCCATACAGACACCCTCTCCTGAAGAACAGCAAATTCACGTCTGTGAGATCAGATGAAATAACAGTTATGGGATGTGTGTCTGTGTCTGAGCTGCGATTCCCCTTCTGGTGACAGGTAACATTTTTAGACAGCACAATACCAAGTAGAAACACACAACACAGGAAAAAAGAATAAACTGATTCCACTAAGGAGGAATCTTGCCCCCAAATGAGTCTTATCTTCCCCCCACATGTTTAAATATACATGTTTTGGAACAGGAACTGATAGCAAATTCTGCCTATCAAACTGAGAATCGCTGAGGAGCTCAGAGCAGAGTTCAGGCTATGTGTGGACTTCTCTCATCTGTGTGTGCCCCACAGGACAGGGCAGCAAGACCGGGAGACCTGTGGCTCTGCGTCTGGTTGAAGGCCAAGCTTCCACGGAACAGGCAACACAGCACGCATTGAAACATGGCCGCTAGTAACACTGCAAATGAAAGACCACTGAAGTGAGAAAATTTCTAAAATGCTATTTATTCAGACCTTCGTAGGGAGTCAGCCAGCATGATTTGCCTTTTGCTGAGATCCCAAGACAGTCAGG
>RJWM01036377.1:0-18171 GCA_004363535.1 Dasyprocta punctata
TCACTTATGCTGATCTAATCTCTGCAATCACTAAGATAATTTCTAAATAATTATCTGATTATGCCTCACTTTAAATGTTTTGCCTCTCTCAAGATTTCCCCTGTCCTTCTGGTTGTGAACCAGAGGTTCATTTTTTGAGTGAATGCCAACCTATCTCTCTGGCCTCATATCTCAGTACTCCTCATTATCTATCTCATTCAGGTCATTTTAGTCACTTGCTGTAATGGGTAACCTCTGCATCCCAAGCTGACCTGTTTCATATCCTTATCACATTGCTCTGTAATTGCACTTTCCCAAGTTACTTACCTTCCAGACAATAAACCTCATGCAGATATGAGCAAGATCGACCATATTTACCATTGTATCCCACAAAGCCTACTATGGTGCCAGACAAATAGGAAATATTCATCCAACACTGCTTGAATGAGTAACTAAAAACATAAGAAAACCATTGCCTGCATTGGATTGAGCTCCCTGAAAACATACTCTGAAATTAAATTTTTCATGCATACGGCTTGCTGGGGAACAATGGAAGTGGGTCAGTACAAACAGAGAAGTTAAACTGCAATGCAGATCCCACAAGAAGCTGTGCAATCAATGTGACCTTCAGAGTTGTCCCTAACTGAGGTACAAGAGTCAGGTTCTTATACCACTAGATCACTTGGTTATCAAATACTACAGCTCCCATTTTGGGAGTGTCATTTTGGGTGATTCAACTCTTTAGACAAGGGCAATTTCTCAAGAAGGAGTCAGCTTCCAGGTCCTCAGCATCTAAACCTGCCAACAACTGGAGGAGTGAGTGCCCTGATCATGCAGGGGGATCTCAACAATGCACTACGCATTTCCCTTTAACTGACTGAATTTGGCATGGGTGGTTCAGCTTACTAACTCTAGAACAGTCTTCCTCTCCTGAAAGTTATTTAACATCAACTTCAAGTGCTCAACTACTAAGTGGACAGAGCACTATTATTGCCACCAATGCATCCAAGTAACAATTTAAGTACTTAGTATTTGTAGATGCACCTGCTCTGTGCTCGGTGCTACTCCAAATATAGGGAATCAAAGAGTACACAAAACAGACCAAAGAGACTCACTACATTGAGGTTTCACTCTATAAGGGATGAAAACAATTAGAAAATGAAGAAAAAATTGAGTAGATGATAATTGCTAGGAAAAAGTAAAGGTAATACATGAAAAAAAAAGTTCCAGAATTTTGAGGCAGTCGGGCATTATATATTAAATAGAATAGTCAGGGATAACCTCCTAAGAAGGTAACATTTGAGCAAAGCCATTTATATCTGTAGGAAGGGCTTTCAGGGTAAAGAAAAGAACATTTGCAAAAGTCCTAGGCTGGGAGCAAGGAGAATCAGGAGACCAATGAACCTGCAAAGAATGAAATGGGGAGAGTTTAGAGGAAGATGAAGTCAGACAGAAGTGTATATGGTGGGGGTTGTATAATGACTTTTTCCTTTACCCACAGTGAACTGTGAGGTCATGGAAAATTTTAGTAGAACAATCGTAAAATCTGACTAAATGCTGTAAGGCCACTCTGGTTGCTATTAACATAAGTATATGGAGAAAGGTCTGATGCAAGAAGTCTAGTTAAGAAGGTATTGATATAGTCCAGGCACCAAATGATAGACCATTAGGCTTAGGTAATAGTGACCAAGCAGATAAGAAGTAGTTGAATTCCAGAGATATTTTTAAGATAGAACTGACAGGATTTTCTGGTGGAACCTGATCTAGGTTGTGAGAAGAAGAGGGAAGGATTTGAGTCTGAGCAACTGAAAGGATGGAGTGTTGCTTGCTGAAGTGAGAAAAAGCATGTTAGTGAGGAAAGCTGCTTTTAGAGAAGACAGATAGTTCAGTTTTAGATTTGTAAAAGTAGAGGTTCCCGTTGGATGTGCCAGTGGAGATGGTGAGTGAATGTTAACTGAGAGGAGCTCTCCAGGCTGGAGCTGTGAGTGATGAGAGCCATTCACATACAGATGCTATTTAAAGCCCTGGGAACAAATGAGATTACCAAGAGGGTGAGCATGGGGAAGGAAGGAACATTTTAAATGCTGAACCTAACATACTGCACACATGATCTCTCAGTGTTTCTTATGGCTTCCTGAATCTTTCTCTTTCTGTACTGAGAACTTGCATTGAACAGAAACACCTGCTTCAGTATATTTGGCATAACCAAAAGAAACTGACCTTGAAACTGAGACCTTTCCATGCTAGAATACAATAACTCATATTAACTATGGTAATTAGATGGTTGGTTCTAGGTCTTCACTTCCCTATGTTTGTATCCTCCTATATCTGAACCCTTGTCTCAGCTTGGAGGGGAGGTATGTACTTCTCTACTCTCTCAGGTGTGGCCATGCACTTTGCCTTGTCCAGTGTAGTGGTTGTGATACAAGCAGAGGCTTGCAATATGCTGTGTGACTGGACCTGCCTTTTACACTTCTGTTACTACTTTCATTGTAGAAGAAATGGCATGGTTAGCATGTGCTTCCAGCTTGGAATTCGGTATGAGAGACATGGAATAAAGACATTGCAGCCCCTCACAGACAAGTGAGAGAAATGAATGTTTATTGTCATATACCACTGTAATTTTGTAGCTGTTGGTTATACAGAAATAGCTGAGTGAAACGATACTGACTGATTAGTTGCATAACTTTGTAGACTTAGTCACTTCATCTACCAAAGAGGATTGAATGTTCCCTCTTTCTCTACCTCTGAGTTGTAATGAAGATCAAGCTAATAAAATACATAATATATTAACATATTAATAATAATATATTAGGTTAATTAGATATGCAAAATTCCTGACATAGTTCCTGGCACAATATGGATGCAGTTTGTCAGTTAATTAACAGAATTAGATTCCTTCCTTCCAGTGTTGATGGTCAACAATGATTTTCCATACCAGCATAAGTCCTAAAAATAATAATTTTTGCCAAAAAGGAATAGCCCCTACAAAAAGCAAGAAATGGGTATCCAAGTTGCACTGGCAATCGCCATCATAATTTAGAATTTTTACACAAGCTCCAGTCGTGAAATTTCTTAGGTTCCTTGATAAACAACCAGAGTCAGAAAAGTCGGCAAATCCAGTTGCATTGTTTCTTCACGGGACCCACTATCTTTAGAAATATAAGTCTATTACAGCAGTGTACTTAGGTTAACCTATGTCCCTTGAGAAATAACTGGCTTTTGTTTATGACGAGCCAGAACGCATGCACATGTGCACACACTACTCTATACATACTGCCCTTCATCAGCTCAGGCTTTTGTTCATCAAAATAATAGCAAGTGGTGGCATAAAGCCATTCTCTGAGAAATAATTCATTACAAACAAAATCATCCAAATGCTAGTTCTTCTGCCCAGAATGACCTTCAGCAGGATAGCCCCCGAAGACTCACCTGCAGCAGTCGGTGGCAGTAACACAACATTAACTCCAACAATGCTTATTGCCTCGCTGGGCTGTCACTAACTTTAGCTAATCCTTTTCATATCTTTGCTTTCTGAAGCTGACCTTTAATCTTTACAATCAGAATGCAAACAGTTCAACAGTCCCAGTGGCTTTCTCTGAGGCTGTGATGAGCTGGATGACACCTCTCAAAATACCCCCATCTCTTTGCGTAATGTAAAGGGGGAAGGAGAAGGCAGAGCACAGCCATGGGGGATCCTTTGTATAGATCTGGGGCAGCTAGCCCATGGAAAAATGCAATCAACCATAGGAGGAAAAAAAAGCTTATTATAAGTATGAATCCCAGTTTGTAAATATAGAATGTATGAATGTTCATTTCTTTATTTTCTTTTATTTATTCAATCTATACCACATGGAAAGAAGTTATTCTGGTTAGCCTTGAAATTCATCCCAGAGTTGGGCTGTGGTATTACAGAAGGCCACGCTATCAGGGAGACCCTCCCTGGTATTGCTCCACACTAAGTACCACCAGGGTGCAAATTGTTCCAAGATAAGTTCACGGAAACATGTGGTCTCAGCTGCTCCAAGTGCATGTTGTTTCACAATCTTTGTTAAGGTTGGGTTCCTAGTGCCTTGAAATCATCTTCCAAATACATCATATGGCTACTGCTTCAGAGGCTGTGCATAACCTGCTCTGAGGTTGGACCCAAAAAGGGGATGAGGCCCAGGATCCTCATATGCCACTCTTACACTCATTTCTTAGTCTGGCCTCTGGTTTCTGTCTAGTTTTTGTGCAGTTTGCCCTCCCTGCTTCCAATTGTTCTCACAAGCTGCCTTTGCCTTCCAGTTTCTTGACAAGAGCTCATTACCTCTTCCAAACTTTTGAAATAAATGACAGAAAAAGAAAGACCTCACAAGTATCTTCCACTTTGGGTAGAAAGTTCTGTATGTAGGTTAGGGTTGAGGACGGGGCAAAAAAGAGAAACACAAATTCGTATCTCAGAACACTACTCTGCCACAAGTGGATTATTTCATTATTTCTAGAATAGTTGATTTCTTTAAGGAATAGAGTGGGTGAGTAAGTGATGGATATTTGGGAGTAGTAAAGGAAGACTTGAAGACAGAATCTGCCCCCCAACTCAAGCATTTGGGATTAAGTGCCTTAGTTTGGGTTTCCTAGAAAATAGAGCCCAAGGCAAAGACTGGTACAGATACTTCACTAGGAACTCCACCCCAACAGCACCAAAGTGAGAAACAGAGGAGTGAAGCAAAAGGAGAGAGCCAGTATAAACTAGTATGGAGCAGATCACTTCCAAATGTGACTGATCTCTCAATCTCACTGGTGCATCCTTAAGAGTCTGAATAAATTCCATCTGAGTCCCACTCATATTATTTGGGGGAGGAGGAGGTAATCTACCACTTTCAATTTCTCTCTGATAAAGACTCACCTCATGGGTGCTATCATCTGAATGTTTACCCCCCCCCCCAATTCTTAGGCTAAAACTTTAATCATCAATGCGATGTTATTAGGAGGTGGGGTCACTGGGAAAGGATTAAATTAGGAGGGCAGAGTGTTCACACACAGAATTAATGCCCTTATAAAAAAAAAACGCTGCACAGAGCTGCCTCATACTTCCCTGTTACATGTTAAGAACAAGATGTTGCCATTGTTGAGCCAGAAAGTGGATCCTCAGTAGGCGCAAGATCTGTTAGCACCTTAATTTTGGACTTCCCAGCCTCCAGAACTGTAAGAAATGAGTTTCCATTGATTACATGCTATGCAGTCTTTGTTATAGCAGCCCAAGTGGATTAAAACATGGGCATAACACTTCCTCTGTTTCAGTTGTATGTAGCTGCATGCCAATAACAGTACTGCAGGGGCCCACACTTTGATGTCAACTGAGAAGCACTAGGACTGGAACCAAGAGGCTTTCAGACAGCACCTGTATGGAGAAAGTGGGAACCCGTCAAGCTGGCCATGTCACAGACATGGCACTGAAAAAAAATGACACTAGGAACATCAGAAGGATCACTGAGGTATAGTGATGTGTGAAGGTTCACTGAAAGAAACTATAGGTGAAGTATTGTATTTTGTTTTCATGGCCCTGAAAATTGAATCCAGGACTACTTATATGCTAAGTATGTATTCTACCACTGAGCTAAATTCCCATCCTAATTTATTTTTCATTTTGAGACAGGGTCCTTCTAAGTTTCTCAGGCTGACCTTGAACTCACATTTCTCTGGGCTGAGTCTCACTAAGATTACAGATATATGACTCTGTGCCCAGATTTTCTGAGTTAGTTTTTAACTAATATGTTAGGAGAACTTCACTAAACATATCCACTTCTGTTATATAGATTATATATAGGCTGAGGTAGGAGGAGTGTTATGAGTTTGAGGCTGGCTTGGGCTGCAACATGAGTACAAGGCCGGCCTGAACTACATAGTGCAACCCTGTCTCAAAAAAACTAGGGCCGGGAGTTTGGCTCAGCAGCTTAAGCACCTGCCTGGCAGGCATAAAGTTGTGAGTTCAATCTCTGATGCCACACACAAAAAAAATTTAGATTGTATATACAGCTAATATGCATAATTATTGCATAAATATGCAAAATACATAAAATTAATCACAAAAATATAGTATATAAGTAATATAAACAATACATTATTATATATTTAATTTATAAACATATGACTCTAAATCAAAATTAGTATGTCTGTTCACTCATTCATTTCTTAGTGTTCCTTGGGTTCCCCAGTCTAGCAGGAAACAAAACAAATGAATTCTCTGCCCAAAGAATACTTTGAAAACATATTTGTGAAACTTTAAAAATTGCCTTAAAATTCAGCATTAAATTTTAAAAACATCTTTAATTTTATTTTTATGGATTTGATATTTTGGAAATATCAGGAACAAAAATCTTTAAGAAATTATGTGTAGAAATTACTTTTCTCATTGCTGACACAAATACCCAATGCCCAAAGTTAACGTAGGAAAGGTTTATTTAATTTATAGTTTGTAGAGGTTTCAGTCTTTATGCAACTAGCTCCAAGGCAAAGTGGTACATGGCAGAAGGGCAACAAAAGAGAGAAACAAGCCTCTTTCTGTCCCTTACACTGTATGCAGACTACGCACCCTAAGGTGGGTGTAGCGCTCACAACCTTAATTCCAGTAATGGACTACAAACTCTAGATTCAGCCACCTCAGAAAAGTCCACCTCCCTGACTGCATGAGGCTTTGGAGGAACATCTAGACACAAACCATAACAAGTAGTCAATCTGGAAAACAAAAGTTATTGGTCAAAACAAAGATGTCAAAATAAAAGAGTAAACTTTTAGATTTGGGAAAGAGTTCTCAAAAATGTAAAAATTATTAAGTGGAATGGGTGTGTTTAAGAAGTATTTGAAGCTCACCACTTCTTAATGTGAAAGGCATTATTTTGGAAGACATAGCAAGCTAAGTGCTAAGTTGCTTTCTTTGTAATCTTCCCTCTTCTCCTAAGACATATCAGGAAGCTATGACAATCCTAAAAATGCTGACATTTTTCCCACTTAAGAATGATGACAGAAATAAAAAAGATTTCTCCTCTTTGCTTAGGAAGTATACCAGCAACTTTATAGACTCCTTCTAAAGTGGAGAATTGCTTGAATTAGAAAGTTCAGGTGATAGCCTATTATCTTTCAGAAAATTAACAGAGATAATCTACCACCATCCCAAAAACTAAAATAAGAAATGGGAAGTTATACCAGCTTTAAAAATTATGTTCTGTGCATACTTTATGCTCATCAATCCTTTCATGTTGGTTTTTTCCACAAAAAATCAATAGGCATTTCAAACAATATATGCAAGAAACTTTACAATTCTATGCTCCTACTCTTTCAATGAGGAAAACATGGCCCAGAGAGAAAATGAATCTTATGTAAGGTTGCTTTGCTAACTAATGACTGTGGGCAGTCTGTAAAGCCAGGGATTTTTTCTGTATGTAACTCACTTTAATATACAGAGAATACATAAAAGATCATGACATTGGGGCCAATCTGGGTTCCATAGTGAGTTCAAGGTCAACCTGAAATAGATAACAAGACCATGTCCCAGTCCCAGATTTTTAAAGCAAATTCGCACCTATTTCCTTTTTCATATAAAGCCATGCCTGTATATACAGCCAGCTCTGCCTCAAAGTTTGCTTACCTGCATTGTTTCATTACTCAGTCAAATTTTCAAAAAAAGAATCCAGTTAGCTAGGCTTTATAGAAACATACTGCTCCTAAATTTCTTTCAGGTATATCATTTGCAGCCTTGACTCTGCCCCTGACAGAGCTTCCAGATAGCTTCCAAAAACAGACTAACACCCTGAAAAGTATTATGACAGATATGGTTTTATCTATCTCATTACATATATGGACACATTAGTATATTTACATTAAAAATACATTTTGTGAAAAATACATTATATACTTCTGAACCTTTGTTCATGTATTCATTTGACAAATAATAAGTTAATACTCTGCTTAATGTGTCAGGTTTCTTCTAATTAAAATATCACATACATTTCCTCAAGCCACAACATGCAGTTCTGCAACACTGTTTTAAATGATTATAAAATATTCAATTATTTTACCAAATGCATTACTACATTCCTTATTGATGAGGAAGGGCCGGGAGTTTGGCTCAGTGACTTAAGTGCCTGTCTGGCAGGCGCGAGGTTACAAGTTCAATAAGTTCAATCCCCGGTGCCGCAAAAAAAAAAAAAAAAAAAAAAGAAGAATCCTTATTGATGAGGAGTAGCGGTTCTGATAGCCTCTCACTCTATCAGTCTATCCTGTCTTCTGTGATGATGATGGCACTTCTGAGCATTCATATCTACTAGGTCAAGACGTTGTAGCCCCTCTTAGCCTGTGTTCTCACGTTTAATTTAATTAAATCTTGAAAAAGAATATGAACACAACAAAGAGCCATTTCTTTTTTTTTTTTTTAAGTGAGGAAACAATAGTATTTGGTATTTTCTCAGTCAGTCAGCCAGGACTCATCTGTCCCCACTTTCAAGTCAGGTACTGTGATGGAGCAATGAATTCCAAGAAGAATAAGGCACGCATACTTTACAAGGGAGTGTCATGTTCAGGGGACAAACTTCCTGAAGCTGGACAATTATTCTGCAGCTGAACTGAAACAAAGAGTAAGCCAATTTTGCCAATCCCTGGTCCAGAATGTAACTCCAATTTGCATGTCTTATTCTTGCACAGGATTTCTATTCAGTTTTAGGATTTATATTCATCATTTGTTGCTTCATAACAAGTTACTCCAAAACTTAGCAGATTAATGTTTACCATCTTGTAGTTCCTGTTCTTTGGGGACTTGGAGCAGCTTGGCTGGTGGTTTGGGCTCAGTTGTCTGCAGAACTGGACAATACAAGTCCAAGAGTGATGTTCACATGACTGCTGACAGAATGTTTCACTTCCTTCCTGGTTGTTGGCAGGGGACCTCCACCTTCCCATGTGGAATTCTCATAGGGAAATTTGAATATCCTCATGGCATGGCCACTGGTCCCCCACAGAGTAAATGGTTCAAGAAAGAAAGGTGAAACCCATGAGGTCCTTTCAGCCTTGGACACCGATCACCTTGCTCTATCTTACTGGTCACCCTGACCACCACAGTGTACTGTGGGAGGAAACTACACAAGGTAGGGAGTCCCTGGAGGTAGTGATCACTGGGAACCACCTTAGAGGCCAGGTTAGAGGCTCAAGCAACTTAAAATTCTCATGTGAACTAAAATCTCAGAAAAATGCCAAAAATTTTATATTTAATAGGAGATTTCACATGAAGATGATGAAGCAGTTAAAAATTGTCCAAACCTTCATGAGAAATAACAGAGCAGGAAAGGAGCTTTGGAATTGTTTTCTTAGTCTCCTAATTTGATCTGCCTTTCAGGGAACCTGATGAGATGAAACTGTGGGGAAAGACATGATATTATACCAACCACTTCTCTGAAGAGGACTGGAGATAGGCTATTTAAGGAATATTTTCATTACTACAGAAAAAGTTTGCTGTGAAGCTCACTTTGTTCTGTAAATGTAAGGCAAATAGGCACCCAGATTGCTGGAGACAGTATATAATATTCGGAATTCACTCTCTCTTCTATTTTTCTGTGTCCTGTAAGATTACCTGTTCCAAAGTTCTTAGTTATACAGAATCATGGGAATAGTGACACTGCCTCAAGATTCCATGGATCTTCTGGGGAAAAGTTACCAAAATCCTAATCCCTGCCTTCCAAAGGGAAGGAAATCTGCCGAGAAAAAAACCAAAACAAGTGATTCTAACAAAGGTTCGAGGCAGGAAGGGCAATGAGGATTCAGAAAGACAGTGACTACGAGGGCCAGTCATGGTCTCAGGTTGGCAGGAAGTGTTGTGGACACTGATTCTCGGCACCTGTGAGCTGGCCACACTGGACATTATCTGTATCTGTATAGTATAATGTCCAGATAATACACAGTGCTCCAGGAAACTGGCTGTTTCCTTGGGAAAATGAATGAGGAGTTTCTCAGTCACTTCTCTTATCTTTAGGACAAAAGACCCAACTCCCGAAATTTAAAGGAGGAGGGGCTTATTTTGGCTTATGGTTCAGAAGTATCAGTCCATGTTTGGTAGCTTTAAACACTAAAGCAACATAGTTCAATCCTCTTCCAAAGGTTCCATCTATGAGTGCATGAGGCTTTTGTGGGGCATGCACACATAAACCATAACAAAAAGTGAGTCAGCAAAGTGAGAGAACCCTAAGCAGTCCTTTGAGGGAGTCTAACCCCAGAAAGGTGAATTGTCTTCTGTGAAGAGAGTCTACAGGTTGTGTAGAAAGTAAGACTACAAACAAAACACATGCTGCATGAGAATTAGAGTAGAAAGCAGAGTTAAGGTAGCAAGAGTCTGACTGAGCAAGTTCGAAGTTATAGATCCAGTCACGCTTAGAGCCCTGGACTTAGCATTTTGAATGTCTGTCAGAGCTGGTCTTTTCTTTTTTCTCTTCTCTTCTCTTCTTCTCTTCTCTTCTCTTCTCTTTTCTCTTTCCTCTCCTCTCCTTTCTTCTCCTCTCCTCTCTCCACTCCTCTCCTTTTCTGTATAGAATGCAGTTACCCAGAATTAGGTTACTTCTTAGTTTATGACAAGTACCTGTCAAGTACAATCCTCTTCTTTAACAATATGATGAATGCTCATCATCCTTTACCCCAGCCAAGAATCACGACCCAACAGCAGATTTAAAATTAGTCGTGTCCTCCTAGAATGCACATGTTGAAGTGCTAATCTTGCATGCCTCAGATGGTGGCCTTATTTGGAAATATAACTAATTGAGATGTGAATATAATTAGTTAAGATGAGGTCATTAGAGTGTGTGCTAATACAATATGACTGGCATCCTTAAGATAAAAAGAGAAATTGAACAAAAATGCAAGCAAACTGAAAGAGAAAATGATGTAAAGAGGCACTGGGAGAAGATGGCCATCAGTAGTCAGCAAGAAAAGCCTGCAAAGCTCCTTTCCCAGCCTCTCCAGAACCAACCTTGATTTCACACTTCCAGCCTCAAAAGTGTGAGGCAATAAATTTTTGTTGTTTAAGCCACACAGCTTATGGTACTTTTGTATGACAGCCCTGGCAAACTAATGCAGCAAATAACTGTATTTCTCAGCATCGTTCTTCCCATTCCAACTTCCTACTCTTTCTTTAGAATTTACATGTCGCAAATTTTGTCATTATTTATTATTGTCTCCCTTTATTACTATTTATAATTATATATGTGTATTTAAATAACACCATATGGTCTTTAAATTTATTTTATTCTGAATTCTATAAAAAAAGACAAAAGAATATCGTAGTATATGTTGTCTTCTGAGTCTTGCTTTGTTGATTCAAAATTATTTTCAAAGATTCATCCATTTGTGTGGGTATATTTTATTCATTTTCACCACTGATTAGTAGTCTGTGGGGAGATGACAGCACAGTTTTCTCATTGGGTGGCCTCAGAGTAGAGTAGCAAATGCAAAACCCTCCCAAACACTCGGCAAAGCTATCCTATGGCCTGACAGCATTGGATCTTATCTCAAAACAACCTGTTTCTGATGGCAATTGTGGTACTTTCAGCCTTCAGAGGTTAGGGTCTGTAGTCCCATGGTTAAGTTTCTTATTTTGACCCAACAAGACCAAAGAAGTGGTTAGAGTTCCTAGAAAAGGTTTAGTAGGAAATTTAAAGGAAAATCACAGCTGACATGAAGCATAAGGTAACCCAGAAACCCTTCCCTTCTCCCTAGCTTCCCTCAGAAGTAAAGCTGGGCTCTTAAAGGAAAATTCTCAGATAGTACAGTGCACCCCACAGCAATGCACCACTAGCTAGCTCTCATGCCATGTCCAGTGAAAGTTCTTTTCTTCTTCAGTAGGAGGTGTGTGTGGCTAGGGAGGGACAGGAGATGTTCTCGATTCAGTGGATCAGGTCAGCTGAATACAGTAAATGGTCTACTATTGTTATACAAGGGTACAGTGCCACTGAAAAATATTATTTGTATTAACCTCAAAGCAAAGCAATCCCGCATTCTTTGCATTTTGGACATCACTGATGATAATGTAGCAGAGTGTTACTGTGATCAGTTTCCTACAAACCTAGGATTGGCACAGTTCTGATCATGAGACTGCAGGGAAGATTGGAAGAGGTTTTGATCATACATAGCTACTGCAATGTTGTCCCTCCCTTTCAGAGCAGCCTTGAGAGAGAATTTGCTGCCTGTAGCTGTGGTAGCCAACTTGCCGCCAATGCAAACACACAAGAAACCTGCGGCGGCAACAGCCCTGACATAATTGAGTCACTAAATTGAAGCCAGAAACTGCCTACTTCCAGAATTCACATTATGCAAGAAGGATAAATATATATTTACTTAAGGACTAGGGATATAGCTCAGCAGTACAGTGCCTGCCTGGCAAGCATAAGGTCATGAGTTCCACTCCCAGTACTAAGCAACAACAACCATATATTGACTTAAGTCACTGTAAGGGCTTCTGTTACTTGCAGCCAATGACATAATTCAGTAACCCAGAGATGGATTAGATTTCCTGCCAAGAGGGTGTGAGTGAATCTGAGAATTGCACTTTGAAACTCTACTTGTGGAAGAAAAAAGATTTGAATACTCAAATCACTAAAAATAAAATCAAACATCTTAGCTATTTCTAGCTCGGTAAACTGAGGCACAAGGAAAGGAAGTCCTATTGCAGGGGCAACCACACCTAAAAGTGTGTATGTTTTATTAAAAACACAACCGAAGTTGAGAATGGTAAATACAGACATTTACTATTTTCCAGCTCTGTAACTCTATAGCTCCCAATTTAGCTTTCAATTCACTAGACTTAGTTTTATCTCAGTTTGCCTCCTGCTTCACCAAAAGCATCTTCCTGCATGAAGCACTAAAGTCATTCCTGGGCAAGAATCCTGTGGAACAGCTGTTTTGATTAAATGTTTCTTGAGTACTGTATTTGGAGAAAATTCTAAGTGTCGGTGGTGTAGGCTGTAGGAGGTCTCACTCTCTAGGGTGTGCATTCTTTTTCCTTTCTTTTACAAACACCCTTCACCCCCCAAGCAAGCTCACACTGTTCTGGAGAGGATAATCCTAGAAGGCAATCTAGTGAGAAAGATGACCAAGAAATGGCATATGGTAAGAAACGATTTCATCACTAAAGGAACAAATATGGAGAACTCGGCTTTGTCAGTGTAAAGAAACAAAAGTGTCATCCCTCTCTTGCTGCATTGACCATAGCTATACATTTTTCTAATTAAGTCCCCACTGAGAGGTCTCAACAAAGGCCTGTATTTTTTTTGCCTCTTGACTCAGTCCCCCACGTGCTGGGGAAAACTTTATGTTACTAAATTGCCACAGCAAAAGTGATGGAAATCATTAATAGTGGTGACAATGAGGTTTAGATTGCTGCTTTGGGATATTGTTTCTAATGAAGCAATGGCATGCTAAACTGTAGCCATTAACCATACCACAAGAAACAAATTTCTATATGTGGATGGGGAGTTAACAATAAGCAATTATACTTCAAGAATTTGGAAGCAATGAAATTGTGTCCAAGATAGAGTACAAAGTCCATGCCAATGAATAAGAGCCAAGGTAGACAAAGGCACCTGAAAGAGAAAATAGTTCCGAGCCAGTAAGACCAAACTGTTGGGAGAAGGAAGACATTAATGTATTCTGATAAATGTCAATCAGAAGAGGAGATGGTCTGAAATAGAGGCATAGACAAGAAAAGTTATAATGACGTGTTGAATTACTCAATCATATTTGACTAGGAGAGAGGAGTCTTGTTCGATGGCCCTTCAAATGAAGATTTTAGTAGCATGCTCCTGAATGAAGATAAAGACATCAAACTAGTTCAGTTTGATGCCATATAATGTTAAAAGCACCTGTCTTTCCTATTTTTGATTTTATGGTTAAATGCCAACTTCTTAATAATAGTGCTGCCCATAGGATCAGCCAACAGGGAGAAAATGTGCCAGTGTAAATACTTCAGTCATCAAGACAGATATTTTCAAATATAAGTTAATAATTAAGGGTGCTTATTTTCTGGTTTTACCTATGAATACCAAACTGGTCAGAGGAAGTCTTACCCTCAAAATGCACCAACTGTAATGGGTAGAAACCCACTCTTACAGATGAGAGATTGAGAATCAGACCCTGAATTCAATTCAGTCAATATGGAAACATCACTGTGTGAAGGAAGCATTCTTGGGTGGCTATGCTCAGTCTTAGCCTTCTACCTTTCAATTCTATCTTCAACAGAAATAGACTAGGTTGAGCCAAGTTTATGAAACGGAATCTGTAACTCTTATGTTTCCTGCTGATGTCTTGAAGAATGCTATCTTTCCAGTCAACACTAAAGGCATACTCTTATGTCAAAATGTTACAGTTAATCTACAGTCTGAATAGGCATATATTTTATCCTCTTTCCTTCCATTAAACAATCAACTTGTTTTCTTCATATATCCATAGAAGCTGGAGATGTCCACTATGAACACCCTGAATTGCCCATCAAGACCTTGAGTTCAATCCCAAGGAAGGAAAGAAGGAAGGAAGGAGGGAAGGGAGGACCCCCATGATGGCAAATACCATTTTTGCAATTTTGTGACAAAATCAACATAAAACATGACAAAGTGATATTCTTTTGCAGAGTTACCATAAATTGCTAAAAATGGAGAAGGATGGGTAGATGTTCAAAAATGGGTTATATATTACTCTGTGCACTGTAGCATGAATAAAAACAATAGAAGAGGCAAGATACTGTAGGGATAGGACTGTTGTCAAGGAGTTATACAGTGGGGCAAAACTCTGGCTGGTCTCATTACCTCACTCTTCTCCTTTATCAAAGGTGAATATTAAAACGTATGAGATTCAAGTGCCTTCTAGTAAGAGCATTCTGTTACACAATAAGAAAAAGAGGAAAATTCTGCCTAGAAAGAGTATTTGACTTTGGTCTTTTCTGCAACATAATTCTTCAAACCCCCAGGAAGTTTGCAAATGAGTTCTTGGATGGGTGGACTTTCATTGGAGGAGGTCTCCCTTCAAATACCCCAGCCTTCCCTTCCTGGCAAAGAAACATTTTCACTCTCATTGCAAAATTTGTGGGTAGAGAAGGCGATGGATAATTTGTATCACTCTGGAACTGCAAATCTTGTTTCTTAGTACTTGCCTTAGGCTGAGGGAGTCTAACCTTTTGCTCAAGATGTCTGCAGGATTATTATTCTCAATGTGGCTGTTTATGCTGGTCACGCACTGAGGGCACAGAGACTTCAACTGATGGTCTGATCATTAAATACCAAGAATCTATTGATGCTTTAGTATTGGAACAAAAACAGATACCTGGATGAATTGAACAGGCTTGAAGATACAGAAACTGCCCCAGACATATTCAACTATCTGATTTTTGACAAAGTAGCCAAAAGCGTATGTTGGAGGAAAGACAGCCTATTCAACAAATGGGGTTGGGAAAACTGGTTATCTGTAGGTGATTGAAACTGGACCCTTATCTCTCACCAATGCTAAATTAAAATCAAATTGGTGAAAGATTTAAACACTCAAACAGAAGCATTAGACCTACTGTAAGATGAAACAGGTAAAATACTTGAAGACAAGATGAAGGAAAGGAAACCTCAATTGCATAAGAAAGAATCAACGAATGAGATTGTATTAGACTAAAAAGCTTCTGTACAGCAAAAGAATCAATTAGTAGAGTGAAGATACAACTTAGAGAATGGGAAAACATGCCAGCTCCTCCTCAGACAGAAAACTAATATCTAGAAAATACAAAGAAGAAGAAGAAAAAAAACCCTAAAATTAAAGACCCAGGCAAGGAATGAGCAAGAGAAATGAACAGACACTTCACAGAAGAAGAAATACAAATGGTGAACAAATACATGAAAATGTGTTCAATGTCTCTGTCCATTAAAGAAATGCAAATTAAAACACTGCTAAGATTTCATCTTACTCAGGAAAAAATGGCAGTCATAAGGAAATCAACCAAATCCTGGCATGGTAAAAAAAACAAAACAAAACAAAACAAAAACAAAAAACAAAAAAAAAGGAACTATCCTTCATTGTCGATGGGAATGCAAACTAGTACAACCATTTTGGAAATCAGTATAGAGATTTCTCAAAGGACTGAAATTAGAAATTCCGTGTGACCCAGCTATCCCCCTGCTAGTATCTTCCCCAAAGAGTTTAAGTCATTGACTCCTACAAAACATGCATACCAAAGTTTACAGCAGCGCAATTCATAATAGCTAAATCCTGGAAGCAGCCCATATACCCATCAACAGACAACTGGATAAAGAAAATGTGATATTTATATTACAATAGAATACTACTTAGCTATAAAGAATACCAAATTTGAGGCATTTGTAGGAAAATGGATGCACCTGGGAAATACATTGTTGAGTGAAATAAAGCAGATGCACAAGCTTAAAGACTGTATGGTATCTCTCATCTGAGTGAGGTACAGGACAAAGAAAATGACAAAGGATGTAGAGAAAGGGACAAGGTGATGGATCTCTTGCAAAGGGAAGTAGTGCAAGGGAACAAGGCTGAGGGCTAAGGAGGAGGGGAAGGGGAAATAAGATGTGCCATACAGAGGAACCTAGTAACCCCAATTAATGTAAACACTATATGCCATAACATGAGCAAATAATATCAAGCATGAAAAAGGGGATAGGGGAACTGAAGGAGGAGGGAGGGAGGGACGGGGAAGGGAAAGGGGATTTTAAAAAATAAAGAAACATGCTGTAATATGTACATGTAACCATTCCCCAAGATGCTTGTAAACTACATGAACTGCAAACATGTACAAACAAAATACAAATTAACAAAAGAAAAATAATGGGGCAAAAAGAACCTATTGATGCTGACAGCAGCAGAGGACAGACCTGAAACAATAGCAGAGCTGCTATGAAAGGGACGGAAACTGAGATGAATGGTAAACATGGGTGTTTAATTAGGCTGGACCAAGAAACTTAAATAGAGATCTACAGAAGAGACCCTTTAGTGACAAAACCTAAGGGGTTAATTACCTACCCCTTAAATTGCCCCCATAGGGTCCACCAGCAAAGCTAACAGCAACATTTGCTATTGCAATCTTCTTATAAGAAGCGTGCCCCAAATAACAGATGTGACACTGAAGCAAACTTTGTCAGCAAAGAGATATCTACCATTTACTAACTATCCTTGCTCCATATGAACAGATGAAAAATTAAAACAATTCTAGTAATCATCTCATCTTTGAGGAGAGGCATTCATGAGAGATTCATTTTTTCCCCTAACACTTAGAAAATGAAAGAAGGAACTAAAAGGAATGCTTGCTTGAGACACGCATGACCCTGAGGTACAGTGAACTTGCCCAAGAAGAATGCTGCCTTGAATTTACAGAACAACCAACATGACTTGTATAGACACACAAACATGTGTTCATGTATATAAAGGAGGTAACCTGTACTTAAAGAAAAGGCAATTTTCTCAGCATGGGTAGAAATAATTTCTCGCCATGAAAAGCAAACAAGACTACAGTGAGAGTCACTTACAGAAACAAAGCTGTTATTCTTACAGGGATCAGACAATAGGTAAAACCACTTACCCTATTTTAACTAAAAAAATAAATGACTAAGACATTGGAGTTTGTGCTTTTTCTGGGGTAACGCAAACAAGCATTCAGTAGGCTGTCTGATCAGCAAATGCCTTCTGGCTCAAGTTGACTGCACCTAAGTTGATAGGAAATCCTTTTATAGATCTGGCTGCTGCTCCACATCATATCACACAAGGACTCAGGATGACAAAAGGATAATAATATGGAATGGGACATAATGACGATCTACAGATTGAAGGGGAGTGGTTTTCCTTTTGGAAGGGATGGTTGCTACCCACCATATTCAAAGTGAATGTGGCAGATGGAAGAAAAGGGAATAGGTTCCTCGCCTGCGGGATTCAATGAATGGACAAAGCTGCTTTGCCAACCAGCTGAATGACTCCAGATAACTTGGCAAGCCTCTACCAGAATAATCTCTAAAAGGGCATAAAAAAAATAACAGAGTGCAGATTTTAATTTGAGGGAAAATTTTATGTCTAACAAACCTGAGAAAAATGAAAAGTGATTGGGTTGTGGACCTCAGCACTTTCTGATAAATTATACATGGATCTCTTTTTAACAAAATACACAATTAAACCTTATTGATGCTTCCTACC
>RJWM01036378.1:0-18207 GCA_004363535.1 Dasyprocta punctata
GAAGTTGTTTTCTTTCAGGGCTTGAAATACTTCTCTCCAAGCTCTTCTTGACCTGATGATTTGTATTGAGAAGTCTGTTGTGATTCTGATGGGTTTTCCTTTGTAGGTGATTTGTTCTTTTCTCTAACAGCTTTTAATATTCTGTTCTTGTGTTGAATTTCTGGGGTCTTGGTTATTATATGTGTGGGTGTAGATTTACTTTGGTTATGGCTAGCTGGAGTTCTATATCTGAAAGTCACTTCCTTTCCCCATTCTTGGGGAGTTTTCTGAAATCATTTCTGTAAATAGACTTTTAATGTCGTTTGTATTGACCGCTGGTTTTTCAATCACACCTTTTATTCTTAAGTTATGTTTCTTTGGGTTGTCTTGCAGCTGTTGAACTGTTACTTCCAGGTTCCTTGTGATTTTTAAGAGATCTTTCCTTTTGTGATCACAAGCTACAAACCTGTCTTCAAGGTTTGAAAATCTATCTTCAGCTTCTTTCAAGTGGTTTTGCCAACTTTCAATGGAGTTTTTAATTTCCTGATTATCTCTTTGAATCTGTTTCATGTATTCTAAATCTTTTTTGTATTGTTCATTAAAGGTTTCCCTCATTTTCCTATGCTCCATTTTCTCATCGATGTCTCCTTTAGAGATGCCTAAAGATAATTCTCTTAATTATGTTTTTCATTTCTTTTTTTAGTTGAGTTAGTATTTCTGTTCTAATTTCTTTTATAGCCTCATGAAATTGTTTCTTTACTTCAGTTGCCATTGCCTCAGAAACTTCAGTTGTGGGATTCCTGATCTCTTCTGCGTTTGCATGTTCTGGACTTGCTCTGCTTGGATTGGAGGCCAGAGACTGCCTTTTGCTCCTTTGTCTTGACATATTCCTGGGTTCTTCTGGACAAATGGGTACTGGGGACCCGGGCACTCCTCATATTAGCTGCAATTTCTCTGAAGTGAGACTGGTTGGTTCTTCAAGCCAGCGCTGATTATGAAATCTGTATATATGTATATGTAAGATAACTAAAACAAACATACTGCTGAATGTATTCATTATTGAGAAAGAACAATTAATACTCATATGATTAGATCAATTTTGCATGTCTATATCTGTTAATGTAAACAACCATTTTAAAGATAATGATATGCAATATTGCAACCATTGTCAAGTTTCTATCATCCTGTTTTGTAAACCTGCAATGTTACTGTTGTGCATTTACTCTAGTCGTTTGTTTGTCTCTTTTGCTTTTTGTCTTTGTTATGTGTGTCTTTTTTCTCTCTTATATAAGTTAAAAAAAAGAATATCTGATGGTTGCCACTGGGTGCACTGTTGCAGTGTTGTCTGCTGCCTTTCCCCACCTGCTTTGGCTCCCTTATGGCTGGTGGGGTGTGTTCAGGGGTGGGTTGCCACCTGAAAACCTGGGCTGGTCACCAGCAGGACCCTCCACTACCAACCCTGGAGTGTGTATGGAGCCACCGTGTTCAGACCAAGCTGGTTGCCCACAGGGACCCTCAAAGGTGGCCCCCAGAATGTGCACAAGGGAGAGTTCAGGTGGAGCAATTTCCATGGGTCTGCACCCAGGTAGGAGCTGCTGGAGGAAGCCAGGAGTATCTCTGGCCCCAGGCCCATTCAGCCCAAATCCAAAACAGCTCCCAGCCAATTGCTTTCTCCCACGGGAGGGAGGATGAAGTTCCCTATACTCACCTTCAGCCAGTTCAGTCCTCCAGGTCTGCTCCCCCTGTCCACTGCCGCTCTCCTCCAATGCTGCCTCTCTCAGCAGAGGCCTCCAGGGTCACCACCACTGCTGTGGCACCTTGATCATGTGTCCCCGGGTTCCAGCAGCTCCTCTCACACAGTGAGTCTGACTCAGGGCAGAGGCACTGCCAGCTACCACCTTCTTCTTTCTTTAAGTTTTTCTTTTCACTCTTTCTGTGGGCTTCAATTCTTGCTTTAGAGTCATCGTGGGTCCAGAGGACCCATTTCCTTCCTTCTTGTCTTTCCCATGTTGCTATTTTCCAGCATCTGGATGGTATCTCTCAGGGAGGCTGTTTACTCTGCTGCTTACTGTTCTGCCATCTTGTTGGGTCTTCCCTGTTTTTTTAGTTTCAATTGCATTTATTTCTGCTCTGACTTGCTCTTCTTTTTCCAGAAGTTTGAGGTGCAGCATTAGGTTGTTTATGTGTGTTCTTCCCATTTTTCTGATGTGGGAGTTTAGTGCTATAAATTTCCCTCTGAGGACTGATTTCATTGTATGCCACAGGATTTGGTTATTAGTGTTTGCATTTTTGTTTGATTGCAGATATTGTTTAATTTCTTCTTTAATTTCTTCGGTGACACATTCATTGGTTAGAGGAGTATTATTTAATTTCCATGTGTTTATAGGGTTCCTGGGGGGGTTTGCCATTAATTTCCAATTTTATTGTGCTATGGTCAGACAATATGCATGGAATTAGTTCAGTTCCTTTGCATTTACTTAAGCACATCATGTGGAGTAGTATATGATCTATTTTAGGGAATGACCCATGTGCAGCTGAGAAGAATGTGTATTCTGATGTTGATGGGTGAAGCACTTGGTACACATCTACTAGGTCCATTTGTTCACAAGTTTGACTCAGTTCTGCTATTTTATGCTGATGTTTTGTTTGGTTGATCTGTCTCTTTGTGACAGTGGGGTATTAAGGTCTCCCGTTATAACTGTATTTTTGTTTATTTGGTTTGTCATGTCTATTAAGATTTGTCTTACATAGTTGGGTGCTCCCATATTTGGTGCATATATATTTATGATTGTAATCTCTTCCTCTTGAAATTTTCCCCTAACAAGTATGTAGTGACCTTCTTTATCTCTTTTGATCATTCTCAGTTTAAAGTTCACACTGTCTGCAAACAAAATAGCTGCTCCTGCTTTTTTCTGGGTTCCTGTTGGCTGGAGTATTGTTTTCCATTCTTTGATTTTTAGTCTATGAATTACCTTTTGGGTTAAATATGTTTCTTGCACACAGCATATTGTTGGATTTTATTTCTTAACCCACTCTGCCAGTCCATTTCTTTTTATTTGTGAGTTGAGACCATTTATATTGATTGATATAACAGATACGTACTGACTCATCCCTGTCATGTTAACTTTCTGTTGTTGGTTTTCTATGTTTTCTGTTTAATCGTTTGCCCTGCCTAGTGGTTTTCTCTGCTGTTGTTTCTAAGATTGTAGTTATCTTTTTCTCTTTCTAGAGTGTCTTTCAGTACTCTTTGTAGTGTTGGTTTGGTGGCCATAAATTTCTTCAGTTTGTTTTTCTCATGAAAGTATCTTATTTCTCCATTAATTTTTAAAGATAGTTTTGCAGGTTACATCAACGTGGGTTGAAAGTTGTTTTCTTTCAGGGTTTGAAATGCTTCACTCTAAGCTTTTCTTGACTTGAAGGTGGTGTGTGTTGAGAAGTCTGCCATGATTCTGTTAGGCCTTCCTTCATAGGTGAGCTGTTTCTTTTCTCTGACAGCTTTTAAAATTCTGTTCTTGTGCTGAATTTCTGATACACTAATTGTTATTTGTCTGGGTGAAGATTTACTTTGGTTATGGTTAATTGAGGTTCTGTATGCCTCACTTACCTGCGTATCAGATTCTCTTCCCATGTTTGGAAATTTTTCTGCTATTATTTCTGAAATAGTCTTCACAGGTCATTTGTATTGAGCCCTGCTTTTTCATTTACCCCTATCAACCTTATATTGTTTCTCTTGGCATCATCTTGCAGATGTTGAATTGTTGTTTCCTGGTTCCTCGTTATTTTTAAGAGATCCTGTCTTTCGTGATTGTAAGCTTGCATGCTGTCTTCAAGGTCTGAGATTCTATCTTCAGCTTCATTCAAGTGGTTTTGCCAACTTTCAATGGAATTTTTCATTTCCCGAATTTCCCTTTGAATCTGTTTCATTAATTCTATTTGTGTCTTACTTTGTTCCTTGTTGAAAGTTTCCAACGTTTTCTTATGTTCTTCTGCTTTTTTTAAATCTTGACCTTCTGTAGATACACACAGCATTTCTTTCACAATGTTTGTCATTTTATTTTTTAGCTGAGAGATTATTTCTGATCTGATTCCCTCTATAGCTTCATGGAGTTGTTTCTTTACTTCAGTTGCTATCATGTCAGAAAGTTCAGTTGTGTGATTTCCAGTGTCTTCCGTTTCATGTTGGGTTTGTTTTCGGTGGGCTGGGGGGCTGAGACTGCATCTTGCTCTTTTGTTTTGTCATTTTCTTCTGGGACCTGTGTGCCTGGGCAGGCAGCGTCCCGATGGATTGCACTGGAACGCTGTGCTGGGTAGAGCTTCAATCCTCCAATATCCCCGTGGCTGGCTGGGGCACACCCCCAGACTATGGTGCTGGATCCTGGTGCTCTGCGGTCTGTGAGGCTGGCTGTGTGTTCCCCTGATGTACTCCATTGGGTTGCTCTGGGATGCTTGGCTGGGCAAAGCTTGTATTCTCCCTGCAGCTAGCAGGGGCACATCCCTGGAGCTTGTCACCAGGGCCTAGAACCTGGCTGTGTAGAGTTCAGAACCTCTGCAACCCAGGTGGCTAGCAGAGATGCACCCCCATGCTGTGGCCCTGGGGCCTTGTGCCTGGCTGGGTGGAGTTTAGAATCTCCAAAACCCAGGTGGCTAGGCAGAGCACACCCTGGAGTGTGGCACCACCAGGACCTTGTGTCTGGCTGCAAGGAGTTCAGAGCCTCTGGAGTGGGGGATAAGCCCGGGCGTACCCCCAGCATATGGTGCCAGGGCCTTGCTCCTGGCTGGGCAGATTGTGCAACCTCTAGGCCCTGCCATGTGGCTGCAGCCCTGAACAATGTAGCTGGTGCCTTGTGTTCTATTGGGCAGAATTTAAATTCTCCAAGGCCCTGAAGGTATGCTGGCTGCTCCCTGATGAGCAGCTCTGGGGCTCTGGTCTGGGCTGTGTTTGGTACCTCTGTGAGGCTGGCTGGGCGTTTCCCTGATGAGTTGTGCTGGGAGCTGGGCTCAGCAGAGCTTGATCCTGTGTGCAGCTAGTGAGCACTCACTCCTGAAATGTGGCACTGGGGCCTTGTGCCTGGCTGGGTGGAGTTCAGAATATCTGGGACCCAGGAGGCTAGGCAGAGTGCACCCTGGAGTGTGCCACCACCAGATCCTTGCATCTGGCTGCGAAGAGCTCAGAGCCTCTGGAGCATGGGGCAAGCCTGGGTGTGCCCCTGGCATATAGTGCCATGGCCTTGCTCTGGCTGGGCAGAGTTTGCAACCTTTAAGTCTTGCAGTGTGGCCACACCCCTAAGCAATGAAGCTCGAGCCTTGTGTTCTAATGGGGGGAGCTCAAATTCTCCAATGCCCTGCAGCTATGCTGTCCACTCCCTGATGAGCAGCTCTGGGGCTCTGAGCTGGGCTTGGCTTGTTACCTCTGTGTCCTGTGAGGCTGGCCAATCATGTGATTCTTATCTTTGGCTCTATTGATATGGTGTATTAGGTTTATTGATTTGTGTATGTTGAACCATCCCTTCATTTCTGGGATGAATCCCACTTGATCATGATGACTTGCTACGTTCTGTTTGCCAGTATTTTATTGAGGACTTTTGCATCTATATTCATTAGGGAAATTGCCCTGTAATTTTCTTTTTTGGTTGGGTCTTTTTCTGGTTTTGGTGTGAGGGTAATACTTGCTTCCAGGAATGAGTCTCTTTGTCCTTCTCAACTCTGGTCTTCCTTCCAGACATTTTACCTCACTACAGTCACCAAAATATATATTGCTTAAACTGTAACTATGATAATTTTCTCTTCACTGATTCCCTTTAGTTATGCCTAAAAGCCTGACTCCAATCTAGGTGAGTTTTTATCCTGACTAAATGTTGCAATATCTATCTATCTATCTATCTATCTATCTATCTATCTATCTATCTATCTATCTCCAAATTGCCAATGAATCAAAATGATGCTGAGACTGGTTTTTAGAAATACAGTACATATTGTTGTTCATATACATAAACTTAAGAGAGTTTCATCTGTCAAAATAATATATTAATCTGGTTCTCCTACATTACCAAAATTTATAAATAAATATAACTAAAGATAGAGGGATTTATGACAAAATGTCAGACTCCATCAATAAAAGATCCAAAGAGCCAATGGGTTACAACTGCTATAATTTAAGAACAGTTTCTAAACTTAACTGTCAGCCCTACTGTTCATGTGTTGATTATATATATGCTTTGATTAAAGTTTGTTCTTGCCTAGAAGGTGCAAAATTCCAGGGCATCATACAGATAAAACTGATAATATGCTAGATTCCTTTTAGATTCTTTTGACTTGGATCCACCAGATCTTGTCCAGAGAGAGTTATGTGATATATACTGAGGCCTTAACTATACTCTGCAGGCCTTAAAGGACACTGCAACTGATCTCTCTCTCCTAAATAAAAAAATAAACTGAATGAGACAGATCATTCTCCAAAACTGGATGACATTAGACATTCTAACTACAGCACAGGAGGTACTTATGCAATTGTAAAAACTAAATGCATATGCATTTTTTATCCTTCTGCTAGTATTTTGATAGCTGTTCAAGATATTAGATAACCAATTAATGACATACCAGACTCTAAAATTTCCTGAACTTTATCCTTATAGGAATTAGCTTCAGCTCCTCTTGGTAAAAATCTTTGTTAACTGTACTTATAGTCATCCTGTTGATACTATTGTTTGGTCCATGCATACTTAACTGTTTCTTTGCCTTTGTCTCCTCCAGACTTAAAACTGGATGTCTACCCAAGATAAAAATGCCTGGTGTCTATTGAGAGCCTCTAGGTAGAATCTCTGCAGAAGAATCCCTGACTGCCGATCCACAACTACAACCCCCTTCAGCCTGAAGAAACCAGATCGGTCATTACCCATTGCCACCTCCCAGCAGTTCAGGTTACTTCTTCAGAGACAGGAATGTTACAGGCAGCTGAGTTAGTTAGGAATATTATAGGCAGTCAGACAGGGCTTGGCCCTCAAAGGAACCAGTGCAGAAGTTCAGATAACTTGTGACCTCCTGCTGTGGGCCAGATCTCATGACAAAAGGCAAAGCAAATACAATAGCATCCTAAGGGTTGACAGTGCAAATAGTTCTCTACTACCCTGAGGAAGTCAGGAGTCAGTATCCTAACCCCCTACATTAAGAGTCACTGCTATAAAGCATGCCCACTTACTATGTGACTATCTTCCCCATTTGTCCCTGATTTAATCAATTTTACCTGAGCAATTAATCTTATTGGTTAACCATAGTTCTGTCCCACCTTCTGCTTACCTTGCAAGTTCCCAGGTTTTCATCACCTTGGACCTGTCTCACCTTGTGGTTTTACTTTATAAAAGTCCTTAGAAAAGACAGAGTCTTTGGCAACCTGCTTGGGACCCCTTGTGTCTCCCTCAGACAGAAGCTTTCTTTCTCTCAATAAATATATTCTGTTCTTTAAAAAAAGAGAGGGATTACAAGTAAATTGGAGGATGAAAATGGGTCCCACCAACTTGGGAAAATCAATGCAGAAGACTGAAGAAAAGAGAGCTAAAAGAGACAAAAGGTAGGACAGAACAAAACCACAAACACAGGGAGGCCAGAAACCACACACACTCAAAAAAAAAAAAACAATAAAAAAGAAAGAAAAATTAAAAACAAACTGAATAAAACAAGCAAACTAGAAAAGAAGAAAAGAAAAGAAAAAAAGCCTACTTCCCGGATTCTCTCTGGATTCACTAGTAGATGGCCTGTGGCAGAAGCATCTCAAATCATGGCACTCTATTCCACAAGTCAGCAGTTGCTTTGACAGAGTAGTAGACAACCTTAGCAGGCCTGAACCAAGACCAGACTCACTGGGCTTGCCACAGTCCAAGCAACTTCCAAGAGCTAGGAGCTGCTGGAGGAAGCCAGCAACAGTTCTGTTTCCAGGCTTATCCAGCCTGATTCCAAGATGGTTCCCAGCCAATTGCTCTTTCCTGTGGGAGGACCAAGTCCTCTACATTCACCACCAGCCAGCACAATCCTCTGAGTCTGCTGCTCTCCTCCACAGCTAAGTTACTGCACAGAGGCCCCTAGGGTCACCAACTGCCACCAACACTGACTGTGCATACCCAGGTTCCAACAGCCCCTCTCATGCTGTGAGTCTGGCACTGGGTGAAGCCACCACAAGCTACCTCCTTCTTTTCATTGGAGTTTTTCTTTTCACTCTCTCTGTGGGCTTCAATTGAGACTCCAGAATCTTCCTGGATCCAAGGGATCCACTACCCTCCTTTTTGTCTTCCTTATGATGCTGTAGTCCCTCATTTCTGTTCTCTGTTCTGAACTTATAGCAAAGCTGACTGAGCTGGGGAAGCTTCCCTGACACAGTGTTACAACTGTATATCTCCTCCATTCACTCCTATGGGGGAATTGGGAAGCACCACTTCTTGGGGGTTCCAGGCCTCTGTTTTCAGAGCAGGATTATTCTACTTGTGGATGTAGATTCTCCATGGGAGTCCTTCTTCAGGAAACACGCAGTGAGTTGCAGGCTGTTTCTCTTCACCATGACTGCGAAGCCTTTTATTCCCAAACCACCTTTTACCAGCAAAAACTGAGAAATAAGGCCTGTACATCTGTTATCTACAGGACACACACCAAAGTCTTCACAAATGAAGGCTTTGCTCACTTAGACTTATCCTGAACTTGATTCAGCTTGGAACCATCCTACAGTGATGTGGCACAATGGAATTTATCCATCCATTCATTCTTATGGGGAAAGTATCAGGTACCACTCATACTGCCTTGCAGTCTGCAATTCCTAGAGGAGGGTCATTCAGGACATTGAGGTACTCTTCTCCCTGTAGCTATTATTAGGGAAACACACAAGAACTGCAGTGTGGTTCCTTCCTAGATGGTGCATAACCATACATATAAAAACTGCATTTGACCATAAGAAACTGAGAGATTCAAAGTGTGCATCTCACTTCCTTTCAGAAGCACACAATCCAAAGGATATGCTTAGGTTATGTTCTCTGTTTTAAACTTATAGTGAAGCTTACTAAGCTGGAGAAACTTCCCTGCTGCAGTGCCACAACTGTATATCTCTCTCCATTGACTCCTAGGGGGGAACTGTGAAGGACCACTTATTGTAGGTTTCATGACTCTCTTTGTAGAACAGGATCTTTCTGCTTGAGGATGTGCACTTGTACAATGGAGTTTTTCTTTTTTTCAGAAAACAAAGAATTGCAGGGTGTTTCTTTTCATGAGGGTTGCAAAGTTTTATACACAAGCTGCCTTTTAGCAGCAAAGAACAAGAAATAAGGCCTGTATGTCTCTTATGTCTTAAGGCATAAACCCCAAAGTCTTCACAAATGAATGCTTTGCTCAGTTAGACTTATCCTAAACTTGATTCAGCTTGGAAACCTCTCATGATGATGTGGCACAATGCAATTTATCCATCCATTCATTGTTATGGGGAAGTATCAGACACCACTCATACTGCATTCTAGGCCTCAATTCCTAGAACGTGGTCATTCAGGACATTGAGGTACTCTTCTCCCTGGGGTTATTATCAGGGAAGCACACAAGAACTGCAGGTTGTTTCCTTCCATGAGGGTCCATAACTGTACTAAGGCAAACAGCCTTTGACCATAACAAACTGAGAGATTCAAAGTGCCATTTCATGTCCTTGCAGAAGCACACAGAGCAAAGGATATGGTTAGGTTCTGTACTCTGTTCTGAACTTAGAGCTAAGCTGACTAAGCTAGGGAAGTTTCCCTACCCCTACCACAGTGGTACAACCCTATATCACCTTTCATTCCTTCCTATGGGGGAATTGGGAAACACTGCTTATTGTAAGTTTCAGGCCTCTGTTTGTAGAGCAGAATCATTCTGCTTGTGGTTGTACACTTCTACACTTGAGTTTTTCTTAGAAAGCACACAATGAGTTGCAGGCTATTTCTTTTCAAAAGGGCTTCAAAGCTTTTTAATGACAAACTGCCTTTTTCCACCAAAAACTGAGAAATAAGGCCTGTAGGTCAGTTATATATTGAAGCACAAACCCCAAAGTCTTCACAAATGAAGTGTTTGCTGACTTAGATGTATCCTGAACTTGACTTTGCTGGTGCACCTTCCATGGCAATATGGCACAATGCAAATTATCCATCAATTAATTCTTAGAGGAAGTATCAGGCCCCACTCATACTGTAATGCAGGCCTCAATTCCTAGAACAGGATCATTCAGGACATTGAGGTACTCTTCTCCTTGGGGCTATTATCAGAGAAACCCACAACAAGCTGCATGGTGTTCCTTCCATGACAGGTCATAACCATACATATGCAAACAGCCTTTGACCATAACAAACTGAGAGACTCAAAGAGTGCATCTCAGTGCCATGCAGAAGGGCATGAACCAAAGAATATAGTTAGGTTCTCTTCTCTGTTCTGGACTTATAGCAAAGCTGACTAAGCTGGGCAAGCTTCCCAGCTGCAGTGCTATGACTGTATATTGCTCTCCACTCCAATTGGGAAAATGGAAAGCTCCACTTACTGTAGGTTCCATGTCTCTGTTTGTAGAGCAGAATCATTGTGCTTGTGGATGTACATTTCTACACTGGAGTTTTTCTTAGGAAAACACACAATGAGTTTCAGGCTGTTTCTTTTCAGCTTGGCTGCAATGCTTTTTATTCACAAACTGCCTTTTAACAGCAAAAAATGAGAAATAAGGACTGTATATTTTTATGTATTGAAGCATAAACCCCAAAGTCTTCACAAATGAAGTGTTTGCTGACTTAGATTTATCCTAAACTAGACTCATCTCTGGCACCTTCCATGGTGATATGGCACAATGCAATCCATCCATCCATTCATTCTTATGGGGAAGTATTGTTTACCACTCATAGTGCATTCCAGGACTCAATCCCTAGAGCAAGGTCAATCAGGACAATGAGGTAGTCTTTTTCCTGGGGCTATTACCAGGGAAACACTCAAGAACTGCAGGGTGTTTCCTTCTATGAGTCTGCATAACCATAATACGCCTGGGACCATAACAACTGAGAGATTTAAAGTGCCCATCTCAGTTACTTGCAGAAGCACACAAACAAAATGTTATAGTTAGGCTCTGTTCTCTGCTCTGAACTTATAGCAAAGGTGATTAAGGGGAGGAAACTTCCCAGCTGCAGTGCTACAACTATATATAACCCTCCAATTCCTCCTATGGGGGAAATGGGAAGCACCTTTTATTGTAGGTTCCAAGCCTCTGCTTGGAGTGCTGGATCCTGCTGGTCATGGACATACACTTGTCCACTGCAGTTCTTCATAGGGAAACACACAACGAGTTTTGGGCTGTTTCTATTCACCATGGCTAGAAAGCTATTGATTCGCAAACTGTCTTTTACCACACAAACCTGAGAAATGATCCCTCTTCTTCTCCGTTATGTAGAGAAGCACACACCTCAACTTATTCACAAATGTTGGTTTTGCTCACTTGGACTTATGCTAAACTTGACTCAGAGGGGGCACCTTCCTTGGTGATGTGTCACAATATTTATCCATATATTCATTCTTATGTGCAAGCATAAGGCAGCACATATGCTACAATCCAGGCAGCAATTCCTATAGTAGGGTCATTCAGAACTTTGAGGTACCCTTCTCCCTAGGGCTATTGTCAGGGAAACACACAAAAGCTGCAGGTGTTTCCTTCCATGAGTATGCATAAGCATATATATGCAAACTGCCTGGGACCATAACAAACTGAAAGATTCAAAGTGCGCATCTCAGCTACTTGCAGAAGCACACAAACTAAAGGCTACAGTTAGGTTGTGTTCTCTGTTCTGAAGTTATAGTGAAGCTGAGGAAACTTCCCTGCTGCAGTGCTAGGACTGTATAAGTCCTTCTATTCCCTCCTATGGGGGAAATAGGAAGCACCCTTCATAGTAGGTTCCAGGCCTCAGCTTGGAGTGCAGGATCATTCTGGTAGTAGAAGTTCAATTGTCCACTGGAGTTCTTCTTAGGGAAGCACACAATGAGTTTCGGGCTGTTTCTTCTCTTAACAGCCGGAAAGCAATTTGTTTGCAAACTGCCTTTTATCAGTGAAAATTGAGAAATGAGACCTGTTTTTCCCATTTATGTATAGAAGCCCACACTCCAACATCTTCACAAATGTTGATTTTGCTCACTTAGAGTTACACTGACCTTGACTCAGCTGGGGCAACTTCCATAACAATGTGGCACAATGATATTTATCCATTCATTCATTTTTATGGGGAAATATAAGGCAGCACACATACTACATTCCAGTCCTCAATTCCTAGAGCAGGGTCACTCAAGACATTGAGGTACTCTTCTCCCTGGAGTTACTATCAGGGAAACACCCAAGCTGCATGGTTTTTCCTTACATGAGTATGCATAACTATACATATGCAAAGTGCCTGGGACCACAATAAAGTAATAAATTCAAAGTGCCCATCTCAGCTACTTGCAGAAGTGCACAAATCAAAGCTACAGTTAGGTTCTATTTGATGTTCTGAACTTACAGTGAAACTTGTTGAGATGAGGAAACTTCCCTGCCACAGTGCTAGGACTGTATATTTCCTTCCATTCTCTCATATGGGGGAAATGGGAAGCACCATTTATTTTAGGTTCCACACCTCTGCTTGGAGTGCAAGATCATTCTGGTCATGGATGTACACTTGTCCACTGGAGTTATTCTTAGGAAAACACATGAGTTTCAAGATGTTTCTATTCACCAAGGATGCAAACTCATTTATTCACAAACTGGCTTTTACCAGGCAATTCCAAGAAATGAGACTGGTAGTTCTCAGGTATGTATCGAAGGACATACCCAAGCATTTTTACAAATGTTGGTTTTGGTCAATTAGACTTATGCTAAACTTGACTCAGCTGGAACATCTCCCATGGTGATGTGGCACAATGATATTTATCCATCCATTCTTATGGGGAAACACAAGGCAGCACTCATAGAATATTCCAGGCCTCAATTTCTAGAGCAGGGTATTTCACGACATTGATGTACTCTTCTCCCCGGGGCTATTATCAGGGAAACACACAAGATGCAGTGTGTTTCATGGCACAAGCCTGCATAACCATACATATGCCAACTTCCTGGGACCATAACAAACTGAGAGATTCAAAGTGCCCATCTTAGTAACTTGCAGAAGTGCACAAACCAAGCTTTAAAGTTAGGAAGGTCCCAGCACCACCCAACAGGAATGAGTCCTCTGTAGTTGCACAGAGGACCCCAGCTCTGCCAACCCCAGCATTCCAAAGCAATCCACAGGGGAACACCCAGCCAGCCTCACAGAGGTACCAAACACAGCCCAGACCAGAGCCCCAGAGCTGCTCATCAGGGAGCAGCCAGCATACCTTCAGGGCCTTGGAGAATTTAAATTCTGCCCAATAGAACACAAGGCACCAGCTACATTGTTCAGGGCTGCAGCCACATGGCAGGGCCTAGAGGTTGCACAATCTGCCCAGCCAGGAGCAAGGCCCTGGCACCATATGCTGGGGGTACGCCCGGGCTTATCCCCCACTCCAGAGGCTCTGAACTCCTTGCAGCCAGACACAAGGTCCTGGTGGTGCCACACTCCAGGGTGTGCTCTGCCTAGCCACCTGGGTTTTGGAGATTCTAAACTCCACCCAGCCAGGCACAAGGCCCCAGGGCCACAGCATGGGGGTGCATCTCTGCTAGCCACCTGGGTTGCAGAGGTTCTGAACTCTACACAGCCAGGTTCTAGGCCCTGGTGACAAGCTCCAGGGATGTGCCCCTGCTAGCTGCAGGGAGAATACAAGCTTTGCCCAGCCAAGCATCCCAGAGCAACCCAATGGAGTACATCAGGGGAACACACAGCCAGCCTCACAGACCGCAGAGCACCAGGATCCAGCACCATAGTCTGGGGGTGTGCCCCAGCCAGCCACGGGGATATTGGAGGATTGAAGCTCTACCCAGCACAGCGTTCCAGTGCAATCCATCGGGACGCTGCCTGCCCAGGCACACAGGTCCCAGAAGAAAATGACAAAACAAAAGAGCAAGATGCAGTCTCAGCCCCCCAGCCCACCGAAAACAAACCCAACATGAAACGGAAGACACTGGAAATCACACAACTGAACTTTCTGACATGATAGCAACTGAAGTAAAGAAACAACTCCATGAAGCTATAGAGGGAATCAGATCAGAAATAATCTCTCAGCTAAAAAATAAAATGACAAACATTGTGAAAGAAATGCTGTGTGTATCTACAGAAGGTCAAGATTTAAAAAAAGCAGAAGAACATAAGAAAACGTTGGAAACTTTCAACAAGGAACAAAGTAAGACACAAATAGAATTAATGAAACAGATTCAAAGGGAAATTCGGGAAATGAAAAATTCCATTGAAAGTTGGCAAAACCACTTGAATGAAGCTGAAGATAGAATCTCAGACCTTGAAGACAGCATGCAAGCTTACAATCACGAAAGACAGGATCTCTTAAAAATAACGAGGAACCAGGAAACAACAATTCAACATCTGCAAGATGATGCCAAGAGAAACAATATAAGGTTGATAGGGGTAAATGAAAAAGCAGGGCTCAATACAAATGACCTGTGAAGACTATTTCAGAAATAATAGCAGAAAAATTTCCAAACATGGGAAGAGAATCTGATACGCAGGTAAGTGAGGCATACAGAACCTCAATTAACCATAACCAAAGTAAATCTTCACCCAGACAAATAACAATTAGTGTATCAGAAATTCAGCACAAGAACAGAATTTTAAAAGCTGTCAGAGAAAAGAAACAGCTCACCTATGAAGGAAGGCCTAACAGAATCATGGCAGACTTCTCAACACACACCACCTTCAAGTCAAGAAAAGCTTAGAGTGAAGCATTTCAAACCCTGAAAGAAAACAACTTTCAACCCACGTTGATGTAACCTGCAAAACTATCTTTAAAAATTAATGGAGAAATAAGATACTTTCATGAGAAAAACAAACTGAAGAAATTTATGGCCACCAAACCAACACTACAAAGAGTACTGAAAGACACTCTAGAAAGAGAAAAAGATAGCTACAATCTTAGAAACAACAGCAGAGAAAACCACTAGGCAGGGCAAACGATTAAACAGAAAACATAGAAAACCAACAACAGAAAGTTAACATGACAGGGATGAGTCAGTACGTATCCGTTATATCAATCAATATAAATGGTCTCAACTCACAAATAAAAAGAAATGGACTGGCAGAGTGGGTTAAGAAATAAAATCCAACAATATGCTGTGTGCAAGAAACATATTTAACCCAAAAGGTAATTCATAGACTAAAAATCAAAGAATGGAAAACAATACTCCAGCCAACAGGAACCCAGAAAAAAGCAGGAGCAGCTATTTTGTTTGCAGACAGTGTGAACTTTAAACTGAGAATGATCAAAAGAGATAAAGAAGGTCATTACATACTTGTTAGGGGAAAATTTCAAGAGGAAGAGATTACAATCATAAATATATATGCACCAAATATGGGAGCACCCAACTATGTAAGACAAATCTTAATAGACATGACAAACCAAATAAACAAAAATACAGTTATAACGGGAGACCTTAATACCCCACTGTCACAAAGAGACAGATCAACCAAACAAAACATCAGCATAAAATAGCAGAACTGAGTCAAACTTGTGAACAAATGGACCTAGTAGATGTGTACCAAGTGCTTCACCCATCAACATCAGAATACACATTCTTCTCAGCTGCACATGGGTCATTCCCTAAAATAGATCATATACTACTCCACATGATGTGCTTAAGTAAATGCAAAGGAACTGAACTAATTCCATGCATATTGTCTGACCATAGCACAATAAAATTGGAAATTAATGGCAAACCCCCCCAGGAACCCTATAAACACATGGAAATTAAATAATACTCCTCTAACCAATGAATGTGTCACCGAAGAAATTAAAGAAGAAATTAAACAATATCTGCAATCAAACAAAAATGCAAACACTAATAACCAAATCCTGTGGCATACAATGAAATCAGTCCTCAGAGGGAAATTTATAGCACTAAACTCCCACATCAGAAAAATGGGAAGAACACACATAAACAACCTAATGCTGCACCTCAAACTTCTGGAAAAAGAAGAGCAAGTCAGAGCAGAAATAAATGCAATTGAAACTAAAAAAACAGGGAAGACCCAACAAGATGGCAGAACAGTAAGCAGCAGAGTAAACAGCCTCCCTGAGAGATACCATCCAGATGCTGGAAAATAGCAACATGGGAAAGACAAGAAGGAAGGAAATGGGTCCTCTGGACCCACGATGACTCTAAAGCAAGAATTGAAGCCCACAGAAAGAGTGAAAAGAAAAACTTAAAGAAAGAAGAAGGTGGTAGCTGGCAGTGCCTCTGCCCTGAGTCAGACCCACTGTGTGAGAGGAGCTGCTGGAACCCGGGGACACATGATCAAGGTGCCACAGCAGTGGTGGTGACCCTGGAGGCCTCTGCTGAGAGAGGCAGCATTGGAGGAGAGCGGCAGTGGACAGGGGGAGCAGACCTGGAGGACTGAACTGGCTGAAGGTGAGTATAGGAAACTTCATCCTCCCTCCCATGGGAGAAAGCAATTGGCTGGGAGCCGTTTTGGATTTGGGCTGAATGGGCCTGGGGCCAGAGATACTCCTGGCTTCCTCCAGCAGCTCCTACCTGGGTGCAGACCCATGGAAATTGCTCCACCTGAACTCTCCCTTGTGCACATTCTGGGGGCCACCTTTGAGGGTCCCTGTGGGCAACCAGCTTGGTCTGAACACGGTGGCTCCATACACACTCCAGGGTTGGTAGTGGAGGGTCCTGCTGGTGACCAGCCCAGGTTTTCAGGTGGCAACCCACCCCTGAACACACCCCACCAGCCATAAGGGAGCCAAAGCAGGTGGGGGAAGGCAGCAGACAACACTGCAACAGTGCACCCAGTGGCAACCATCAGATATTCTTTTTTTTAACTTATATAAGAGAGAAAAAAAGACACACATAACAAAGACAAAAAGCAAAAGAGACAAACAAACGACTAGAGTAAATGCACAACAGTAACATTGCAGGTTTACAAAACAGGATGATAGAAACTTGACAATGGTTGCAATATTGCATATCATTATCTTTAAAATGGTTGTTTACATTAACAGATATAGACATGCAAAATTGATCTAATCATATGAGTATTAATTGTTCTTTCTCAATAATGAATACATTCAGCAGTATGTTTGTTTTAGTTATCTTACATATACATATATACAGATTTCATAATCAGCGCTGGCTTGAAGAACCAACCAGTCTCACTTCAGAGAAATTGCAGCTAATATGAGGAGTGCCCGGGTCCCCAGTACCCATTTGTCCAGAAGAACCCAGGAATATGTCAAGACAAAGGAGCAAAACGCAGTCTCTGGCCTCCAATCCAAGCAGAGCAAGTCCAGGACATGCAAACACAGAAGAGATCAGGAATCCCACAACTGAAGTTACTGAGGCAATGGCAACTGAAGTAAAGAAACAATTTCATGAGGCTATAAAAGAAATTAGAACAGAAATACCAACTCAACTAAAAAAAGAAATGAAAAACATAATTAAGAGAATTATCTTTAGGCATCTCTAAAGGAGACATCGATGAGAAAATGGAGCATAGGAAAATGAGGGAAACCTTTAATGAACAATACAAAAAAGATTTAGAATACATGAAACAGATTCAAAGAGATAATCAGGAAATTAAAAACTCCATTGAAAGTTGGCAAAACCACTTGAAAGAAGCTGAAGATAGATTTTCAAACCTTGAAGACAGGTTTGTAGCTTGTGATCACAAAAGGAAAGATCTCTTAAAAATCACAAGGAACCTGGAAGTAACAGTTCAACAGCTGCAAGACAACCCAAAGAAACATAACTTAAGAATAAAAGGTGTGATTGAAAAACCAGCGGTCAATACAAACGACATTAAAAGTCTATTTACAGAAATGATTTCAGAAAACTCCCCAAGAATGGGGAAAGGAAGTGACTTTCAGATATAGAACTCCAGCTAGCCATAACCAAAGTAAATCTACACCCACACATATAATAACCAAGACCCCAGAAATTCAACACAAGAACAGAATATTAAAAGCTGTTAGAGAAAAGAACAAATCACCTACAAAGGAAAACCCATCAGAATCACAACAGACTTCTCAATACAAATCATCAGGTCAAGAAGAGCTTGGAGAGAAGTATTTCAAGCCCTGAAAGAAAACAACTTC
>RJWM01036379.1:0-18196 GCA_004363535.1 Dasyprocta punctata
TTCTCTCCTAGAGGCTGCCAAACTCCAAACGATTATACAGACATAACCAATGATAAATGTGCCAGACTCGTTTTACTGGGAACTACTACATTGATCTCATAAAGGGAGTTCATAACTGCTAATCTACAACATGACTTTTATCCAAGGCCCATTTGATTAGCTCTCTGGAGAAGAACCTTCACTAAGTTCTCCCCTACACCAACATTTCTCAGTTCAAAGCAGCAAGGTTGAAACTATGCACATTCTTCCCTAACTGTAATTAGGGATAGCAATTCAGAACAGGGAATACTATAGGCAGGTAACTTAGATAGAAATTAATATATAGTCAGAGAGGGACTGAGCTCTCAAGGAATCGGCAGAAAAATGCAAACATCTAAATTGTGGCTGGAGGCACATCTGAAGAAGACCAGGCCTCAAAGTAAAGGTGCAATGGCCAGGCCTACATGTTTCACTTAGGGATAAGCAGTAACTTGGGATTATACTATAATTAGCACCACATGGCCCAGGAAGTCCAGCTAGACATCAGTTGCCTATGTGGGTGGCCAGAGCATATGAACACATCTATTCCCCAGAATGCCTTTGTTCTTTCCATGCACCCTTGCTATGTGACCCACTTCCCTACTAGATCAATGTTAGCTAAGTGGCTATACTTGAATATTATTGATTATAGTTTGACCCACATTGTACTGACCTTGTGATTTTGCTTTATAAAACATTCTTAGAGAAATGACCCTGGTGACAACCCCCTTCTGGGACCCCTCCTGTCTCTCAGGAGCACTCTCTCAATAAATCTTTCCTACTCTTAACTTCTGTTGTTCCTCGGAATTCATTCTTCAATTTTGGGGGACATGAATTTGGCACACCTGAAATCTAGCAGGCTGGGAGTTACATTTCTCCTATATCAGTTGCACTGTTGAATTTGTATCCCTTTTTCCCCCACTCAATTTCTATCTAACTTAGTTGCCTATAATACTCTCGCAGTCCATTCCTGTCCCCTGCCCAATTCCTGCTGCAACAATCTCAAGACTGACAAAATTCAGAAGTTTTTGTTCCTTGGATTTCATAACTTAGTACTGCTTTTCAGTTCTGTCTTCTCCTAAATCATGGAGAAACCTGTTTCTGCCCTTAGAAGGCCCCTTCTCTCAGGACCCTAATGATATCAGTGTCAAACATTTTATTGTAGTAGCCATGTGGTCACAAAGTCTAAACATTTTTCTCACACCACATTTTTCTAGAATTTAAAGGGAAGAACATGAATATCTGTCCCCTGTTTCTACTGAGAAACCCAAACATGATCTCCATGACTCTTTTCAGGGAAGAGCACTATCAAAAAATCTAGGGTTGGGGGCTAAGATAGTAACTCAGTGGTACAGCACATACAAGTCATAGACCCTGGGTTTGCTTATCAGCACCAACAAAGAAAATCTAGGCCAAAGACACATCGAGTCACAAAAATATTGTGAAAACCTTTGGGTTCAGTTTGTTGTGGAAGAAAAATTTACTGTGTGATAGTGATGTAGGACCTCCATATTATACAAGGGAAACATTATAACTCCCAACCTGCCAGATGTCAGATACACCAAGTTTGTGTTCCCCAAAATTGAAGAATGAATTCTAAGGAACTACAGAGGTTAAGAGTAGAAAAACTTAATTGGGAGAGGTAGGTCCCAAGAGACAGGAGGGGGCCTGAGTGGGTTACCAATTAGCCCACTTCTCAAAGGAAGTTTTACAGAGCAAAATCATGGGAAGGGTACAAAATCATGAGATAGTTACAATGTGGAACAAAACTATGATTGACCAAGAAGATTACAAGTATAACCTCTCAGGTAATGTTGATCCAACCAGGAAAGCAAGTCGTGTAGCAAGTATACATGGAAAGAACAAGGACCATTTTGGAAGAGATGAGTTAGGAGGTCCCGGTCACCCACCTGGGTGACTGAAGTCTATCTAGACTTTATTGGATCCTGTGATACCAATTAGAGTTTTACTGCTTATTTCTTGGAGAGGCAAGCAGACTTGGTCATTCTATCTTTATCTTGAGGTCTGGCCTTGAAATGAATGCACCTCCAGCCACAGTTGTAATGTATTCTCATTCTCTGCACCGACTTCCTCGAGAGCCTAACCCTGTCTGAGCACCTATAATATTTCTACCTGATTTAACTGTTTATAGCAATAGGATTGGACACACACTTTCACCAAACTGGTCCTCAGCTCTGTCGCTACTTCTGTAACTGGCACTGTAAATGGTACTGCAAAATGGAACTTTAAAAGTTAGGGATTTTTCTCTTTAGAAACAAAAGGCTTCATCAGGCCCAGGGCATACACAGCTTCCCCTACCTCTTCTCAGCCTAGATGAATGAATGGAATATGCAGACGTGGACCCCAAGAAGTCTGGAGCCCAGTTTTCTTTCTCTAAGAAAGAGGACAATGAGCTGAATATGGCTACAAGTGGTAAAGAAAATGTGGAGTTTTGCATTATCTCTCTGTGCTCCCCTCCCCTCTGTTCCTTAAGACCTTTACCTGCCTGTAAATAGAGAAATGGTGATATGAGGCAAATGGCCCCCTCCATCTTTTCAGAGGTAGCTTTGAATGCATCACTTTTTTCCTTTATAGCAAAATATATGACCACCTCTGGTTTGGTCAGTAGTGAGCAGATGCACCTAAGTGGCCAGGAACACCTCCTGGGAAATTGTTAGGTTCCCAGGTAGCTTGCTGCCCTGGGCTTCCTTTGGCTCTCAGTTCCTGGCATTTATTCTATTGTTTCCTTAAGATTACAGCTGCTAGGGCCAGGGATATAGTTCAGTGGCAAAGTGCCTGCCTAGCAATTACAAGGTCCTGAGTTCGATTCCTAGTACCAAAAAAATAAAATATTACAACTGTGCCTGCTGCAGTTTTTGGATTATCTCCTCCTCCCCTACATTTCAGTACTAGGAACTGATTATGTCCCTGAGATGGCATCTTGAATCATCATATCTGAACATGGACAATCAGGAATGCTTCTAACCTTGAGGAAAAATTGCTAACAAATAAAAAATGCTGACCAGGCATGGAGGCAAATGCCTGTAATCCCAGCACTTGGGAGGCTGAGGCAGGAGGATTGCCACAAGTACAAGGCCAGCCTTAGCTACATAGTGAATTCAAGGTCAACCTATACTATACAGTAAGACCTTGTCTCAAAAACAAAACAAAACAAAACATGAAATGCTGTCACCTTGTGGAAGACAATAGTTACGTTCTTTTTGGCAGAAATGGCTAAGGAAAAAAGTCTCAAAGTGTGACTTGCCAAGGATCAGAGATTGCTTTCCATTTTGTAACTTTTTATGTGACTTGAATAGTTATCATTTGTATAATTAAATCTTATTTTAAAACAATTTTAGTCCACTAATAAATATATTAAAAGGGTTAGGGATTTAGCTCAGTGGCACAAGTGCCTGCTTGGCAAGCATGAGGTCATAAGTTCAATCCCCGGTACCAAAAAATAAAATAAAATAAATAATAAAATAAAATTTCAAGGAGTTTAAAAAACCCAGGATGTTTTAAAATGTCCTATTTTAAAGTTATTTTCTTTTTTCAGTTTTTATTTTTTATTAGTACATGTTTGTAGTACATGTTTACATTCTTTGTGGGGAGTTGGTACAAGTATGTAACACATCTCAATTCTTCCTTTCTATCCTCCTCTCCTCCCCTCACCTCTGCCTTTCTTTACCTCTTGATCTGCTTCCCATTTGAAAAAGAACTACCTCCCTAATCCTAGTATGTATCTTTTATTTTGTTCTTTATTTATATTTTGGGTTTCTCATATAAGAGAAACTGTATGCTGCTTGTTAAAATATTCAATTGTATAAATTATTTAAAGGCATCTTAGCTCCACCTCTAACTAGCTATGTAATTTAAATCATTTAAATTTGCTTCTTCATTAGTAAAATGTAGACCCTCATGACATTTACATTATAATACTGCTCTATTCATTTTTCATGAAATTTTCCCAGTATTCCCTTACCATATATAATAATTGCTACTTCATATAATTCACGTAACAGAAAAAATGCAAAGTTTTTAGTGATAAAAGTTAAATCAAGCCAGGTGTAGTGACACACACTGGCAACACCAGCCTTCAGGAGGCTGAGACAGAATGATCTCCATGAGTTCAAGGCCAGCCTAGACTACATAACCAACCCTGTCTCAAAAAACAAAAACAAAACAAAACAAAGTTAAATCAAGACAGAGACATCCTAACCCAATGGCTCTCAAACATAGCTGCACATTATAACCCATCTGGGAGCTTCAAAAACTCCAATTTCTGGGCCTGGCCCTAGATCTTCAGGGTGAAAGGGAGATGTGTACAGCAATAGGTATCTTGTAAAAGTTTCTTAAATGACTCTACACGCAGCTAAGACTGAGAATTACTTCCAATGTTCTATTTCATGGCATAAAAAATTCTACTAGTAAACTGTTGCCTAGCCTAAAAAACATCTTTACAGAGTTTAAACTTTTGCAACCAAAATCATTATCCCTTGGGTTAGTGACTGTCCTCTTTTCAAAGGTAATTATGCCTGTGATGATTAAATTAACCAAATGAATTGATTCTAATTAGTTTAGTATTTTCTTCCTAACATCAAGTTAAGATCAGCTCCACAAAGAGGTTGAGGGTTTGAATGGGGTTAGAGAGAAAGAACTAATTTTGGAATGTATCATGACATATGAAGTATGATGGGGACATTTGGTGAATGTTTACATTTTAAAAATTTATTACAACAAAAGACACATGCCCATTAATCATCCTCAAAGTTCATCCTCTCACTTTGAACCCACTTGCTAATCATTGTGCTACTCTCTAAAGCTGTTCTAGTAGTCCTTTCTCATGAGTGTCTATAACTGTACTGTCATGTCTCAATATCCCAAATCAATTTAAAACATTTACTTTTCACGGTCATTTTAGCACTCATGAAGGAGAACTTCCATAACTGTTTCAGAAATTGGCAAGAATAATGGGACCCCTGTGTTTGAAGAAAGGGAGAGTATTTTGAGAGGGATTAGTGACAATGTGTCTTTGACTGTAGTAGTTTTTTTATTTGAACATTCATGATATATTTTGAGCACCCCCTAGCATTTTGGGAGAGGTTAGATCTAAGGGGGCTGTGCAAAATGAAGCAATGAACAACTAGAAAATATAATTTAGATACCAAGAATGTGAATATGGAAGATGAACCGGAGCAGAAAGGGTGAACCAAAGACTAATTGCAACTGCTTCATATTTTATCTAACACTTCCTTTAATCCAATCCATAATGTAATCATTTCTAATAATGAGGTAGGGTAGAAGAAATAAAAGTTAGGTAGAAAGGACACACAGCTGGTAGAGAGGGAAATTAGAGGAGCTAAGAGGCTCCTCATATAGCCCCAAAAGTAGTTCCTGAAGAACCTTAACTGACTGTGGTAAGCTTGTGTATGAATAGATTAATTTTGATTAACACAGGTCTTACTTTCATTTGGTTTTATACACCTAGCAAAACTAGATGTGGTAGCACATGCCTGTAATCCCAGCACTTGGAAGGCTGAAACAGGAGGATTGCCATGAGTTTAAGGCCAGCCTGGGCTACAAATTGACTTCAAAGCCAGCCTAAACTACAAAGAAAGACCCTGTTTCAAAATAAACAAACAAACAAACAAGCACAACAATAACAACAAAGCTCAGCAGAAAAGTGTAAGTAGATAGACGGAGATAAATGATAGATAGATGATAGGTAGATAGATGATAAATAGATAGATAATATTAAACAAAAACCTAGGATAGAAATTTTCAATTCCCAGTCCTACTAAAAATGTTTTCCCATCCTTAGTGTATTCCCATTGTGTTGAGTGTACCTTCAAGTTCTTCTCAGGTAGTGATTTAGCTTCTTCTATAGGTGTGCCTATAAATTAAAAATAGCAATATAAATATTGTAGCTATTAATCACTATTACTTTTATGGTATAAAACTTTCTGTTATGTACTTCAGACTTTATATATTTATATTCTCTTAGAGCCACTCATTACAGAAGATCTTTAGGTCTACAAAATAGAATCCTATAGTAAAAATTTTAATGGGTCATTGGTCAAAAAATCAATATATATCTTTATTTGTGTACTTATTCACCACTGCTATTATTAAAATAGGAGAGCTGCTATAGTTTATAATTGTGTCAACTTGAGAAGTCTAGAAGCTTAAGTAAGGCAGCAGCTCTACATCCTGGGGTGTAGAGCATAAGCAGTTACCTGGCCATTGTGTCAATTTGAGAAGGCCAAAAGTTTAGCTGAGAGACTCAGCAGGGAGCCAGGGGTCTTACTTTGTAAACATCCTCATCCTGTGCAAAGGAAGGCAAGGATGTTTGTGAAGCTACACCCACCCTGGGGGGGGGTGTCCTGTGTACTATATATAGGAGAAGAGGCTTGCTCTGTCCCCCCTTTTACTCTGGCTGGTTTTGCTCTGCTGCTGCCTTGAAGTGTTATTCCTGTGCCATGCCACCCTGCCTTGGAGCCAGCTGATTGTGGACTGAAACCTCCAAAAACTGTAAGCTAAATAAACCTTTCCTTCCCTAATTTTGGATGTCAGGTGTTTTGTCTCAGCAACGAGGGAAAAGTAACCAAGACAAGAGCATTCAGTTTCTTATTGACAAAACAGGGAAGAATCTGTGTACTCTTAAACTCCACCTGTTACATGTGGGAAATACCTCAAGTTAAATATAGGCTAATATTAAAGGCAAAAGCATATTCCAAATGCCACTGACTTCTGAAACCACTATCAAGAGTCTAATTTTAATATCTGGCTCCTTATTGTTGAACAGGGTTATAAAATAAAGTTGCAGCATCAATGACTTGGATAATATGCTTGTCCTATTTTCCAGACTATCAAAATATGGTGGTTTATCAAACAGTGAAGCTCATCTTCCTTTGTCTCCATTAGATCACTCAAAGTAAGACTTTCGATCCCTGGCTAGGCAAGATCAATCCCCTCCTCAGGCTGAAGCAATCACAAAACAATGGACCATCAGCTCTTTTATACCCCTTAAGAATAAGAGATCAAATAAAAAAAGACAGTATACTAGTCAGTGCTTATTAGAGAAACAGAGTTGATATAAGATACACAAATACATAAGAATTTACAAGATTGGCTTATAGAGACTGCCACAGAGTCAGGTGTGGAAGACTGCGAAAGGACTGCGCACTGGAGATTCAAAGGATCCAGTTGAAGGCCGGGAGCTCACTGTAGTGTCCCATGTGAGTCCATACTAGGAGGCTGAAGGGTCTGCACTGGAAAACAGGAGACATCGTACAAAGTGAAGGTGGAGACTGGCAGTCCTGTGAAGAAACAGAAGCGAGCCCTCTTCATTTCCCTTTTATACCATTCTGGCGACAATCCTCCCTAGGGTGGCTCTTCCACACCCAGAACTATGCGGAACCAATTTAGTTGGGTGTTTCTTACTCAAGTTGACACAATCAATCAACCATCACAGGTAGAGATGAGGCAAGGTAGAAATGAGACAAGGAAATCATAATTAAAAATTGTACTTTTAAGGAGACTGTGGCTTCCAGTACTTAACATGTCACTCAAGGTGACCCATATCAGCATTCCCTTGGATAAATTTGGGCTCTTTCCTTCCAGACACATCACACTCAAAATTCCTCAGTAATAGTGAAAATCCATAAATTGGACTAAGTGAGAAAGAGCAGAAACCTTCTTATGATCAAGTAACAGGTTGAAGGAACTCAAAGAATGTTTAAATTGCCCATGTTAAAAAACAAAAAACAGAAAACCGTGGCTCATACCTGTGAAGGCTAGTACCCTTCTGGGTAATGGGCCACCTTTTCCTGTGGTTTCCACACCCTGAAGAGAAGCATAAATGTTCCTCATTCATTTCTAATGTATCTCTCTCTCTTTGGCTCTATTTCTTTGAACATGTACTAAAATTACTATCTCTATCACTTCTCGGCCTTTTGGCTAAAATCAAGTGTAAAATTACTGTCTAAGAATACCTTCCCAAGACTCTTACTTGTGTATCCTACAACTTCTTTCTTTCTTGCTTGCTTGCTTTCTTTCTTCCTTTCTTTCATCTTTATTTATTTTTCTGTAAAGGGAGTCAGTGAACCTACAATCCTACTCTATGGGTGGGGAACTCAATGGGTAGGAGACCATGGGAGAAACAATGTGGTATTTACACATGTGTGTTCAATTTATTTCACTTAAGAGTATGGTCCCAAGTTGCATCCATTTATCTAGAAATGTCTGCAGTTTATCCTTCTGTACAGCAGAGTAGCACTCAATTGTATAAAAACCCCACATTTTCTTTATCCATTCATCAGTTGACAGACATTTGGGCAATTTCCAAGATTTAGCTATTTCAAACTGTGCTGCTATAAACATGGATGTGTGTATAACACCATGGTGGGATGCTTTCAGTTTTTTTAGGAAGATACCAAGAAGGGGAATAACTGGGTTGAATGGAACCTCTGGTTTTAGTTTTCTTTTTAAATCTCCACAGTGATTTCCACAATGCTTGCACCAGTCTACACTCCCACCAACAGTAAAGAAGTGTTGCTTTTCCCCCATAGTCCTGCCAGCATTTGTTATTGGTTGATTTCTTGATAATAATCATGCTTTCTGGAGTGAGATGGAATCTCAGTATTGTTTTAATTTGTATCTCTCAAATGTCCAGCAGTGTTGAACGATTTTTTTCTTATATTTATTTACTATTTCTAATTCTTCATCTGAGAAGCATGTATTCTTTTCAGATGACTATTTCTAGATTGGGTCTTTAAATTTGGGGCATCTAATTTTTTGAGATCTTTATATATTCTCGATATTAGTCTTTTGCCTGAGGAACAACTGGAAAATTTTTTTCCCACACTCTGGGTTGTCTCTTCACTCTGTTGACAGTTTCTTTTGCTGCACAAAAGCTTTTCAATAAGATGAGATGCCAGTTGTTGATTCTTTGTGATAATTCCTGTGTGATAAGGGTTCTCTTTATAAAGTTGTTGCCTACACAAAAGTCTTCAAGAGTTCTACCTATTTTATCTTCTAGGAGATTTAGTTTTCCTGTTTTAATATTTAGGTTATTAAACCATTTCAATTTTATATTACTGCATCATGAAAGATACGGGTCTAGTTTTACTCCTAGGCATGTAAAGCCAGTACTCCAGCACCACTGATTAAACAGGCTATCTTTCTTCCAGTGTACGTGCTTGGCCCCTTTGTGAAAGATGAGGTGGCTCAGTGTGTTTGGTGTTGTTTCTGCATCTGTCTGCCTGTTCCCAGGCACAATAAATTCCATGCCATGTCGCCTTTACACAAACTCACTGGCCTCTGCTGGTCTCCCTCCCTCAAGTCGTGTGTTACATGTGATGCCAAAACCCGCGAAGGGAGGCAAGCTCTCTCTGGAAAGCTTTAAGCTCTTCAAATCTCCACCCTAGTTGAGACCACCCAGCAACATCCTCAGACCTTGGTCCCTACAGCTCCTGCTGCTTCTGCCATGCCAGACCTTGCTGGACATTTCAGAACTGGTAAGCCCCCAGTGTCTCTCCTCTTTCTTCTTCCCCCTAAGCCCATCTCCAAAAGGATCTGCATCCAGGTAGCTCCCCAGTTCCCACCACACTGACTGCTTCAGATTGGGTAAGCTCGCTCCCCTTTTGAGCCTCTAACACTCTCTGTGCCTTTAAGACACCTCCACCCTAATGCTGCAGGTAGCCACTCCCAGCTCCTGAAGCCACTGCTTTTGGCTGCTTGGATTTTTAGCTATGAAAGTTAACCCCCTCTGTGCCAAGCTTCCTTCCTCTGCAGTTGACTGCTTCCCAGTTTTACTCCCTTCTCTCATCCCTTGGGACAAAAAAGGCTCACTTCTCCTTCCCTGCCCTGTAAACCTAGCGCTAGTCACGGTAAGATGGTTATGTACTCCACTAGGCGAGACAGGCTTCCCTTGGCAATTGACCAACTGCAGTTACAACTGCCCTTTCCCTCTCAACTACATCCACTACAGCCTTGATTTTAACAGAAGACATTCAGTACAGGCCCTGCTGCTGCTCTTGTTTTGCCATACCAGATGTGACAACAACCTTTCTCTGCTCCCGATAGAAATTCTCCTTCTATTTCTTCTCCTACATCTCTATCTATACTCAGCTTGAACATTGTCCATTCCCCCCATCTCTGCTAGCCTGCCTTCTGTAGAATCTCAATTTCTGCACCTCCCAATCTGAAGCCCGAATGGCTCTCAGTGACCAAAGCACAATACTTTTGATTTTTCCATAACAAATAATTAACAGGAGATAAGAGTTTGTTTTTATTTCTTGATTGCCAAATTATATTAGGTGATCATAATTGCAATTCTTGCTTGCCACTGTTTGCACCATTTATACATGATGTTTCTTTAAAGGGATATTTTACTTTGTAGACAAGATCTTGTATTCTTGTTTTATATATGTTACATTTAGACTCACTTGAACTGCATGACTTGTGATTGCTATGGATCTTCATCTTATCTTAGCACTAAAAAAAACAAACATGCCTATTAATAAGTCATGGGACACCTTCTGATATAGGGAAAAGAAACTGTCAACCTACTAGATGTCCAGTACAAGTTCATGTTCTCTAAAACCAAAGAATGAATTTTAGGAACAATGGAGATTAAGAGTTGAATATATTTATTGAGAGGAAGAAAGCTTCTGTTCCAGAGAGAGACAGAAGGGTTACCGAGGACCCTGTCTTTTCTAAGGATTTTATAGAGCAAAATCACAAGGCGAGGTAGGTCCAAGGTGTGGAAAAATGGGAACAGGCAAGATGGGCATGAGTTGGGACAGAACTATTGTTAACCAATAAGATTACGAGTGTAATTGCTCAAGTAAAACTGATTAAATCAGGAGTAAATGCGGAAGTGAGTCATGTAGCAAGCAAGCAAGAATCAGAACAGGGCCTTTGCCTGTAGGGGGTTGAGTTAGTGGCTCCTTCTGGCTTCTTCAAGGTGATCCATACCTATTTAGAATATCAATCCCTGATATTTATCCTTAGGGTGTGGGTGTATGTCTTGGATAGCTTTTACTGGTTGCTGAGACAAAATACCTGATGCCCAAAATTAGGGAAGGGAAGGTTTATTTCTTACAGTTTCTTGGGAGTTTCAGTACATACTCAGTTGGCTTCAAGGCATCATGGTGTGGTGGGGCCGCCATTCATGGCAGCCACCAAATAGCAACCCAGCAAGGGACAGGGCAAGAGAGGAAGACCCGCATTCTTCCTGCCTTACTCTGTATGTTGGCTCCACCCCTGGGTGGGTGCAGCAATCACACCACCAATCCCAGCAGTAGACAACAAAGCAATCACAAATGCCAGACTCAGCCCCGTCCAAATTACATGAGGCCTTGGGGGAACACAGGATCAAACCCATACACTGCCTATTATATTTTATCTAACTTAGCTGCTTATAACACTTCCATCAGTTAAAAGATGCTAGGTTGGTGGCTGTTCTCAAGACTTGGAGAATAGATTTTGCTGAGACAAACTGGTTTGATCCTCCTCTGTACTCTAGAGGAAATGTCAAGCCTGTTCTGCCTCAGATTTCTTTCTGGTCTGATCTTACACTGGTGAGGAGACAATCTTAGCTCTTGAGATTCCCCATTCCCACCTTTTGAGACTAAGAGTGACAACTCATGGGCAAGTTGTTTTAATAACTCACCTTGAATGTGAAAAGAAAATACTTCTTTTCTCTGATCTTATTTCTGATCTTTTCCTGCCACTTTGTACTTTCTTTTTTGGAAGCACGTAAGATTAGGAAAACAAAAAGAAAAAAATGAAACCAAACAAAAAAGCTCAACTGTTCCAAGCTTTTCCTCCCATCCAACAATGAAACTAACCCCACAGAAAATGAACATTTGCGACCATTCACAGTCCGAGGTTAGAGAGAACAAGGCCACACCAGCAAGCAAGCCCAGTCTGGGAAGCAGAACCATGTGAAGCCTGCCACCGGACTGGAACAGGCAGACCCCAGCCCCTTCTGGAATGCGGGCTGGCAAACAAGAAGTACCAACCCCCCCACCCCCAGCTGCCACCATAGTCAACCAGCTTAGCTGGAGAAATAGAGGCTATGATGATAGCTATGGAGGTGAAATGCAATTGGTTGCCTGTGGGGCTTTGGTGTTTCACTAACATTGCAGGTCTAGGGCCAGTGGTCTGATCAAAGGTTCAGAGGGTATCACTAAGCAGTGCATCATCTAGCGGGGGTCTCCTTCTGAGGGTTGCAGCCATTGTTGATTCCCTATGGTCTTGTTTTGGAAGTTCTATATCATTTCCATTGTTTTGTTGCATAGGTTTTTGTTGCTGTTGTTGTTGTTTTGTGGCACCAGGGATCAAACTCACAACCTCGCGCCTGCCAGACAGGAACTTAAGCCACTGAGCCAAACTCCCAGCCCTAGTTTTTTGAGGTGGGGTCGCACTGTGTAGCTCAGGCCAGCCTTGCACTCGCATTGTAGCCCAAACCGGTCTCAAACTCACAGTGCTCCTCCTACCTCAGCCTCCCGAGTGCTTGGATTAAAGGCATATGCCACCACACCTGGCTTTGCATTGGGTTTTATTCTCTTTTGATTTGTTTGATTATGTCAAATACGATGCTGGAGCAGCTATTTCAAAGTTGGCAAGACATATTATGGTAGCAATTTTGGATTTACTATTGGCTTGTTTTGAAGTCCTTTATTGAATTCATTGTTTTGTTTTTATTGTTTCTTTTCTATTCTGTTCTGTTTGATTTTTACTATGTCTGAAGTTATCTGCAGCTATTTTGAAGGCATCAAAGGGCATTATGCTAACTATTGTTGATTTTGTAATATTTTGAAGTCCTGTATCTCTTACACTGGTTTGTCTTGATTGGTTTTATTCTGTTTTGTCCTCTTTAAAATAAAAAGAAAAGAAAGAAAAAATGAACATTTGCTAACACTGAAGAGAGGGAAGTCATCTTAGTTGAGGGACACATACCCTATCTTCGGGTCAAATAAAACATTGGAATTTGAACCATCCAGGAGAAAATACATATAAAAGCCATGTCTGGCTTAGTGTTTTGGGCAGTCTTCCTTAGGAGACTGAACCTGAGACAGTGGAAAAAACCAACTTCGCACTTAAGGGACAGGGGCACATTTAGCCTAAGAGAGGATCTCCAACCTTCTCCCCTTCTAGGTTTAAGTATCAATTATGTATATAGAAAAAAATTAGTAATAAATTGTAGACTTTAAAAATGTTACTATAAATTTATAAAGTGCTAAATAATGATTTTACTGCCCTCTCCTCCCTGATATTTCCGTGACAGATCCCTCCTGCCGCTGAGGATTACCTTGAGACATGCCCCCAGGGACCCTGCTGGAGGGGAGCCACCACACGCCAGGCACCTGGCATGTGTGCCAGTCCCAGGCCATGGGTTCCAGGATGTGTGAACCCACTGCCAAATGCTCGCACCCAGCATGCCCAGCCTGACTTGCCTAGGGCCCACCTGCCACCTTTACAGTCCTGGTGACATGATACAGCAGACACATGAGCTGCCATGGAGATCAAAATCCAACAGCAGGTTCACAGTGCCTGCACACACACACACACACACACACACACACACACACACACGCACACATGCACACACACTCCGCAGTTTGCACCCCATAGGAGCCAGCCCAGGTAAGAAAAATGCAAGCCTGCATGGCATGCTCCCTCGCCCCACCCTATGCCACAGGACCCCCGAAAACAGAGCTCCATGCCCCTCACCATGCCTGCCTCAATGTCCCAGACCATGCCACCCTGCCCTCTCCCTGCAGTCTGCACACTCCACTGTGCCACTCTTGCCTCCACTCCCTGGTACCACCACACTGTGGCCACCTGCAAACTGATCCACACCCAGCCCAAGCCCCCCCAGAACCACCTTCCAGAAACCTACCCAGCTGTGAGGCTCAGGCTACCTGCTGCTCCCCTAATCTTCGGGTCATACACTCTCCTGACTCCCATTTGCTATCCTACTTTCCACTCACCACACTGCCACACACTCAGTCCAAACTATTGACTCCCTTGCTCTCCTGTTCACCCCCTTTATCAGACCTCTCTCAGGTCAGCCAGCATCTGAGTTCTGTCTTCAGACTCTTAAGACTCCAGTTTATCTCTCACTCACCAAAAGTTAGCTTTAAAACCCTTGGTTAAAGATGCCTATCCTCTAAGGGATTAAATGATAAATCTTACAACTGTTTCTCTTTAACAGGGGACAATAGCAATCAAAAATAATTTATACTTGCACATTACATTTGCTAATTAAAACTCATATAACTAATCTCTTCGTGTTCAATAATTAAGTTTAGAGGTGAAAAACTAAGCAGGTAGCTGGGGTAAGAAGATACCCTCCCAGACTTCAGTCCTCACCCCCAGTTTTTGGTGTTTTAAGACAGGATCTCACTATGTAGTTCAAGCTGGCCTTGAATTCATTATGTGTGATCAACCACGGCTATCCTCCTGCCTCAGTGTCCTGTCCCAGTGATATATGACACATGTTATAGGATGATATATGGGCTTTCAAATAATATAAGGGAAGTATTATAACTCCCAATCTGCTAGATGTCCAAAATGCCAAGTTCATGTTTTCTAAAATTAAGGAATGAATTCTCGGAACAATGGAGGTTAAGAGTAGGAAGAATTTATTGAGAGAAACAAAACTTCTGACTGAGAAGGTCAGAAGGGGGCCCAGAAAGTGGGATGCACAACAACCCTGCCTCTCAAGGGTATTTTATTGAGCGAAGCCACAAGGTGAGGCAGGCTTAAGGTGGCGTAGAACTCTATTTTTTTTTTTTTTTTGGTCCTGAGAATTGAAGGGACAGAGCTCTAATCAATCAGTAAGACTGCAAGTACAGTCATTTAGGTAATATTAATTCAATGGCAAATCATAGGATAGGTGTGAGGTAGGACAAAACTATAGTCAACCAATAAGTATACAAGTATGGTTGCTAGGGTTGTATTGATTAAATGGAGATCAAATAGGGAGACAAGACAAGTAGCAAGCACACATGAGACAGACAAGGACTTTCCTGGAAGGGGTGGGTTAAGGAAGTTTCGTCCTCTACCCTAAGGTGATTGATGCCTACTTAGAGTATCAGTCACAGGTGTTTATTCCTAGGTGAAGTATATGAGTGAGTAGTTCTTTTTCCTAAAGTCTGGCCTTCAGTGAATATACCTTCTGCATTGACCTCTCCAGGGCCCAGCCCTGTTTGACTGCCCACAATATTCCTACATATCTTAGCTATTTGCAGTATACTCACTTAGGTAATATTGATTCAATGGGAACTCACAAGATGGGTGGGATGTAGGGCAAAACTATGGTGAACCAATAAGATTACAGCAAGTGTAGTCACTTAGCTAATACTGGTTAAATGGAGATCAAATGAGGGAAGCAACACTAGCAAGCATACTTGGAAAACAAGGATTTTCTGAGAAAGAATGGGCTAGGAAGGTTTTGGTCAGTAATTGATGCCTCTGTAGAATATCAGTCACTACTGTTCAGCCCTAGGGGAAGTATGTGCAGTATTTGTTCCTCTTTTTCTTGAAGTCTGGCCTGCAGTGAATGTGCCTCCAGCTACAACTGTCTCCTGTGGTGAGGGCCCAGACCTGTCTAACTGCCTGTAATATTTGTAACTAACTTAGCTGACTGCAATACCGAGTGCTGATATTGCAGTATGTGTCACCACACCCACTGGGTCTCTTATTCTTAGGGGGTGCAGAATGCCTCATGGCCATGTTTATATAGGGCAAATGCTAAAAGTCAAATACACTGAGTTTGTGTCCCCTGAAGTTGAAGAATGAATTCTAAGGAACAACGGAGGTTAAGAGTAGGAAAATTTATTGGAGAAAAGGAATGGGAAATAGGAATGGGGGAGTAGGGAACATCCCTAGCTCCTGAGACAGGAGGGGTCCTCAGTGGGTTGCCAATGAGCCCACCTCTCAAAGGAAGCTTTTGCTGGATGTTTTTTCAAATTTGTTTTATTTCAAAGAGAAAACAAAAGAAATAAAGCAAAGTTTCAAAACATGACAATTGGGGCAACAATGGTACATCCACTGTGCATTGCCATCCCCAAAGCAGTCACCCAGAACGCAAGACATCTGCACTCAATTGTCTGAACAGTACCATTATTCAGTGAACTCAGAGAAATCAGTAGTAGAACTGTCTTGACTGTCTTTTTTATATATCACATACATATGTTGTTTCTTTCAGATTCTCACACTAGTGAGACAATACAATGTTTACACATGTGTCTTATTTATTTCACCTATGACTATGGTCTCAAATTGCATTCATTTACCTATAAAAGTCTCCAGTTTGTCCTTCTTTATGGCTGAGTAGTACTCCATTGTATAAAAATACCACATCTTTTTTGTCCATTCCTCAGTCGATGGACATTTAGGTGATTTCCAAAATCTAGCTATTACAAATTGTGCTGCTATAAACATGGATGCACATATGTCACTGTGGTATGATGTTTTTAATTCTTCTGGGAAGATACCCTGAAGGAGAATAGCTGGGTCAAATGAGAGCTCTAGTCCTAGTTTTTTGAGTACTCTCTACACTGATTTTCACAGTGATTGCACCAGTCTACACTCCCACCAACAGTGAAGGAGGGTTCCTTTTTCCCCACAGCCCCTCAGCACTTGTTATTGGTTGATTTCTTGATAATAGCCATTCTTTCTGGGGTGAGGTGGAATCTCAGCATTGTTTTAATTTGCATCCTCAAATGACCAGTGCCGTTAAACATTTTTTCACATATTTATTTGCTGTTTGTTTATTTCTTCATCTGAGAAGTGTGTATTCATCTCAGATACCCATTTTTGGGTTGGGTCCTTAAATTTGGGAGGACCAATTTTTTTTTAGTTATTTATACATTCTCGTTAGTAATCCTTTGTCTAAGGAACAACTGACAAACGTTTTCTCCCACATTATGGGTTATCTTTTCACTCTGTTGGTGGTTTCTCTTGCTGTGCAAAAGCTTTTCAATAGGATGAGATCCCAGTTGTTGATTCTTTGTGATAGTTCCTATGCAATTGGGGTTTTAATCATAAAGTCTTTGCCTATACCAGTCTTCAAGAGTTTTACCTACTCTATCTTCCAGCAGATTTAATGTTTCTGTTTTAATATCAAAATCTTTGATCCATTCCAAATTTAGTTTAGTGCATGGTGAAAGATATGGGTCCAATTTTAATCTTCACTATGTACAGGGCCAGATTTTCCAGCACCACTTATTAAGGTGGCTATCTTTCTTCCAGTGAATGTGTTTGGTACCTCAAAGGAAGTTTTGTACAGCAAAACTATACCAAGTTCATAGTACAATGTGGGTCAAAATTATGATCAACCAGTCAGCCACACCCCTGTGAGCCTGTCAGCTGCCTTTGTCATCAGGGACTGGTAACCATTGTGGGCCAGGAAAGCAGCCAGCCATGTCTCCACAAGCCCACTGGCCACCATCACCATTAGGGACAGGTAACAAGTGTGCACCAGGAGAAGCAGCCAGCCAAGCCCCCTCATGCCTGCCACCACTGGGGGAGTTTCAGTGTAGCTGTGCCTGTCTAGAGAAGCCTGCCCCACCCTCCACCACCTGCCCAAGAATCTAGGTCAGGAAAAACCAAGGTGCCTGGCCCATTCCCCTACACCATGGATGGGTAGCCAACCTGGGAAGCACCTGGGACCCCACAACCAGCTCATCTGGAGGAACCCAGGAAAATGTCAAGACAAAGGAGCAAAAGGCAATCCCAAACTTCCAACCCATACAGAACAAGTCTAGGATATGTGGAAGAAAGTGGAAGTCAGATACCTGAAATTTCTGAAAGGGTAGCAACTGACATTAAAAAAAAATAACTTCATGAGTCTATAAAAGTAATCAGATCAGAAATAGTATCTCAGGTAAAAGAAGAAATGACAAACATAATGAAGAAATTGTTTAGCATATCTGAAGAAGATAATGATTTTTAAAAAAAGAGGAAACCAGGTATGGTGGCACATGCCTATAATTCCAGCACTTGGGAGGCTGAGACAGGAGGATCGTTGTGAGTTCAACACAAGCCTGGGCTACAAAATGAGCTCAAGGCCAGCCTAGACTGCATAACAAGGAAAATGATGGAAATTTTGAATAAGCAATATAGGAAAGAATTATAATCCATGAAACAGATTCAAAAA